>JAMAKE010000163.1:0-35055 GCA_023628695.1 Nectriaceae sp. PG4201 | reverse complement strand
TTGAGACCTCTGAAGAAGAGGATAGCGATTAGTTTCAATTGATCAAATGGTTGGTTGTGTTTTTATTGAGATTCTTAGTTAGGGAGTTAAAAATAGTGCGCCGCATGCTTATCTGCGCCGCATGCTTATCTGCGCCGCATGCTTATCATGTACGTTATAAAAAATTATAGACTACATCTTAAATTTATCATGCTAAACACACACCCGAACTTACCTCAAACCCAATACCTAAACATCAGTTTAACTCTTACAATCCAAGGCCCATGTCACCCTTGGTGGGTCTTCAGTCTCCTAACCAGCACCTTAAGACTAGTGTAGTGTTGACATAGGAAACCATAAGCCTAGGTCCTTCACGAAGACTGTGTTGCCGCCCCAACTGTGGGCACCTCCAAGTTGGAACGCATAGAAGGGACAGTTGCTGCCTTGGATGTTGAACTAAGCGATGAGGAAACTCACTTCTTGGAAGAGCTATACCAACCGTAAGTAGCTCCCTTATAGGGTTCGAAGATGGTCAGCCCACTAAAGTCTCCAAAAGCCGGTCTACTGTTGGATTTGCTTCATTAAATACTACATATAGGCTTAGATATATGACAGAATTGTGTTTACTCATAGTGCTTGTCAAAGGACACCAGAATAACTCAACCATTGTCGTGGGTTACATATATCTCACGTATCAAATGAGCGCGTAGCGTGAACATGGCATTCTCCTCGCACAGAGGAACTCTCACTGTGCATCATAGCCGAGGTATATGCTTTCATTTTGTACGGCTTGAGCGTGATAAAATGCGAGCAGAAATATACTTGGGCATCCTAACTGGGTATAAATTTTACTAAACTGGTAACATGGCTTCGGAAACATACTCGCCATTACAATTTATGAGGTAACTCTACCAGAACTGATCCCACGCAATGAAGCTAGACTCGAGCTCCACAGTTTTACCCTTATGCGACGGGTGTTTCAGGCTTTCTTCCATACACATAGCGTAGATTCATATACCCATGAATCGTTCTGCTCTTCAGCACCTTTCGCATACCCATCAAGAAGATTTGGTATTCATCTTTCGACCAATTCAAGATGTTGTTCCACAACAGCAGAGTGTATCCTATGTAGGAGTGAGCATCGATGATCGAACAAAGTGATACGACCGAAGGCCGGGCATGAGCTATGTGGGCACAAAGGTGATTATGCTGTAAGTTCGTACCTTCGAGATCATTCTCCATTGTTAACTTCAGAAACTGACCAACTTCACGAAGATTGTCATCTCTAGGCCAGCCACCAACGGGCACCTATTTCGGGTCAGAAACTGGGAGACAGGTATTACCTCCTCTCAGACACAACACCTACTTTGTAGTCCACCTTCTGTATATCGACGAATCCGGCTGCCTCGAATCCTTCCATCTGGAGGCCCTCCTCAACAACACGAAAGCTGTGGCCAAATTTCTTGCCACCTTCCCGGTACAGTGCATTCCACGTATTAATAGTAGGATTGTCGTTGGTAGTGCCGTCGTCACTGACAAATGCAGGATCAATCTCACAGGACTCTACCCAGCCGCCTGGTTTGCAGCACCGATATGCCTCCTTAAATAGTGCGTTCCAGTCAGCAATAGCACCGAAGAGATATCTCAGATGGATAAAACCAAAGTTGTTCTCGGGCCAGCTCCATGTACCCGTCGCATCATCCAGTTCGAATTTGACATTTGGCGGCACCCAAGCTGGCTGGATAGGTGACAAGTCGGTGCCTGTCAACTCGACGCCAGGAAATTCATCTGCAAAATCACTGCATGATGCACGTAAGCAATTGAGGCGAGTACATTTCCAGCTGGGATAATACATTGCCCATATTCCTTAGCAATTGGTCAGTACTCTGTTTTCACCCTTGATTCCTCAAGTACTCACCTGTCCCTGTGCCTACATCAAGAACATTCTACCACAGTCAATACTTGTACATGACCATAATAATCGGCATAGGGTTCTTCTCACCTGAACGTCATCTTTGATGGGGGCAAGGAAAAGCTTGCCACCGAGGAGTAAGGTGAGATAATGATGACTGGTGGAAATCAGTAAGACAGGGAATGATAGTTACTCGGCTAGGCTCTACGGACGTGATATCGACGGATTCACTCTGTTGGTCGTCGTTTGGTGTAAAGTACTCAGTGCTGTATCTCTCACTGTGAAACGTACGGCCTTGAATGGTACGATATTCGAGGATGCTGGACGAGATAGATGCAGTAGAGCTTTCACTACAAATATATTTTAGACTTGAAAAATTATTGCAAGCGAATCACGCATTTAGGAAACAAACCCGTCCGCTATATTCAGAGCCGAATCCTCGTCGTTGTTGCCATCGTCACCCTAAAATTAATAAGGTAAGAACGCCCCGCCTGATGGCCCTTTGGGTAAAATACCTCGGTTAATTCCGCAGCGACCAGCTCCGCAACAGGAGGAGCAGCGGGAGGAATGAGGGGAGCAGCCACTGGCGGGATTTGGCTAGTGCCACTGGCTACCGGCGTGGAGCCTTGCTGGTCCACCATTGTCTTAATCAAACCTGGCGAGTAAACAGCGTGTAGCGCGCGACTCTAAAACGAGTGGTATGGAAGAGGACAAGCAGACCTGAAACACCTCACTTAAAGGTCAATGGGATGGGGAGGGAAGATGGCTGAGCTTTCAAACACAGAAATATACGGCATAAGTGGTCTGATAACGAATGGGGTGGAGTTAAGAGGAGGGGTTACCACTGTCCGTGCTCATATCTGGGATAGGGGGCATGAGGGGATATCTGTTGACCGGGGGTGAGACCTCTCAATGCAACCTCACCTCAGGGTCAAGTTCGAGAAGAGACAGGGCGGTGTATTTTGCTTACTTTTCCACGCCACTTTCTGAGTAGGTATTAGCCTGACGGATAAGCTAACGTGCCATGAGCTTGGCTCTGCCAATCCCTGTCCAGTACCCTAGGCAACGAAGGCGGTGAAGAAGCTCTCCTCGCGCGCAGCTCGAATCGTGATTGATCAGAGTAGCTTCCAATCATCATTGGAAGCAAACAAGGCGTGATGTCAGGTTGCATGAAACCTATATGAAGATTTGAAAAGTTGATGTTCCAGCCGCCGTTGTTGGGTAAATTTGCTTAACGTTTGCTCAGTTTCCCAACTGTCACGACATCACGCCTACATAGCGTGTACCAAATTTTATTAAGTTAATTTTTAAATTAGAGACTTATGTCATGACTCTTTAAATTTATATTTATTTACAACGTTATTTAATTGTAATCACTTATATCTTCAAAATTTTAACATAGCTTTAATATTAGATTTAAGAAAAATGAAATATTAATACTCTAACTATCTTCCATAAACAGCTATCCAATTGGCTAACCAGCTTACTGTTTCTTTAATGTCTTTTTATTATGTTCGGTCGGGGGGTCAGATTTAGTGGTAGAGGTGGGCAACTGGAGCAGTGCCAACTTTTCGGTAATTGTTAGCGGGCTCTGTAGATATAGGTCCAGCATCACAGTACATGCTTCCTTCTTGGGCCTTTGCGTTGCGCCCGAAAATTAGCCTTGGCATGCAAATTTCTTCATCATTGACTTACATGTAGACAGTACTGCCGGCACTAGAAGGGTTTGAGTGGGTGGACATGGCGAAGTCTAGTTGGGCGAGAGGGCCTCGCAGGATAATTCAGTTTCGTATTCGGAAACAGCCAGAGTGCAGCTTCCTAGGGTTCAACTCTTTGTTTGATGTTCTGAAGTCTAAAACGTCCCTCGAGGGCCGTCTGAGGATAATTATACTTCGACGAACGCCCGCTTTCCAGCGATTTGGTCTCATCGAAACCGCAATCCTAAAACTCTAGGCCCTCACAACAACAGGTGCTGCACAGCGAGAGCTCGCCACAGTTCTCAATCAGAGGGCAATAGTATATCAATGTGTGAACTTTTGCTTCCTGGCACGACAGTGCCTTTGTCCGTTATTGGCTGGACTGGCGACCACATCTCCACCACTAGTGTCCAGCCAATGACATGCAAAGGCACCGTCGTGCCCAAACCAACCTGTGCGTAGCTCAGTCTCAACACTGCTCCTCAGCAAACGCGTCCCCGCAGAGAATCAGGCTAGAGTTGTTTTCCCCTTGCACAAAGCCTGCTGGGAAATCCAACTTGCCCTCTGGACGACCTTGTTGTCATTCCGGATCATCTCCGCCATAGGATAACATGTTAATGGTGCTCTTTCGCATGCAAAACTTGACAACCAGCCGATCAGCGATTTCAAGAAACCTTCGCTCAGTTTGGGCACCATTTTATTATCGTCTTTACTCGACACGGCCCCCTTCCACCACCTTGACGGCGTCGACATGGCTCACCTACCTAGTTTTCTCAGCACAGACGGGTCTGTCAGCAGAGTCTCTTATCCTGCTGAGACAGCTACCGGGCCCGGCACGGGCAAAGGCCGTCAATATGATAGTACGACCTTGCACTCCCAGCGGAGCTCTGCCAGACTCTCTTTGCAGTACAACCTGATTCAATTTTGCGGGGTACCGCCACGTAATACCCCTAGCAATACTACCGACTCTCAATTTGAGGTAATTATGCCGGGTCCCATCTATTTGGAGACTGGTTCGCCTGCTTCTCAAAATTCTAATAACCCTCTATAGTCCTGCTTCGATATGCATGATGGCGATTCCGCATATGGTAGCGGTAGTGCGCCTTTTAGCATATCCGAAGACGTACCCATATCCGATTCCATTGTGGACGATATCACGGGTGTTCAACTTGGTACTTGGCCTCAAAGACACTCGTTCGCCACCGGTCCAGCTTCCGGTTCACAAAAGAATTACTGTCAAGATTGTAAGTTATTCTTTCAAACAAGGTCAGAGGCATGGTAAGCTACTGCGTACCCTATATACCACGTGAAGCTATCATCTCAAAAAAAGGTAGGAAGCACCAAGCTCGACATGATAAGCCTTTTCGTTGTGGCGTCCCAGGTTGTAGCCGAGGGATAGGTTTTTCAACCCGAAAAGACCTCGACAGGCATATGCTGAGTATCCATGGCGACTTATTCGCATCCCGACCCACATATGCTTGTCCCTACGGTCAATGTGCTACCAAGGAGCAATCAAAGCTCTGGCTAAGAGCGGATAACTTCCACTCTCACCTCAAACGTATTCACCGGATGTCTTACAGCGCGGATGCTGATTTGGGAAAATACATCTATCGGTATGCGTAAATTTATAACTCTAATCAGATGCTAAGCCTAACCCGGTTGTAAGTCAACCTGTGCCCTCCTTGAGTGATGATCCCCGAGAAGTTGAGGCCACTGCTCTCTCACATACGAACTACAAACCGTCAACATCCGTGCGGACATCTCTGCAGCACCCACCTTCGCCGGGTGTCCTTGGTTCCTGGCCAGAGCTAGCCCAAAGAGATAGCCTCGCCATCCCGCGACGAGATTTGGTAACCTCCAACCCCGCAGTCTCACAAACTCTTCTCGATCCCGGGCCAAATCAAGCGCAAGGAGAGACGCTGATTATGTTTCTCACAGACCTGAGAGATCGCTACGGCTATCCCCTCGACAAGATGACGCTGGATAGGCTGAACCGACCACTATCGTGGGCTTCTGAGCATGGGCATGAGCCTGTGGCTAAGCTGCTACTAGAGAGGGGCGCCGATGTCAATTTGAAGGATCATCATGACCGGACGCCGCTATTTCCGGCTGCTGCGCATGGACATGAGGCTATAGTTAAGCTGCTATTTGAGAAGGGCGCCGATGTCAATTCAATGGATGAAAGTGGCCAGACGCCGCTATCGTTGGCTGCTGAGGATGGGCATGAGGCTATGGCCAAGCTGCACATGACGTTTACAGACTCCGGATACGAATCCGCGCTAAACCTTGATCTAATTGCAAATAATCAGGGGACTAGAAACAAAGGCGATCCTGCTAATACGCAGCCGAATAGCCCCATTGTGGACGACCAGAATACTGTCTTCTCAAGAGCAACTTCTATAATACCCAACATTGCTCAGCAATCCATAGTGCAAGTCTGTAACGACATCTATTCCAAAATTGAAACCAACACTTGCAACCAAAACTGGGCACCTACCCTTGATATGCTTCCGAGTCTTATCAGAGCATTTGCTATTAGACTGGGCTCAGGCCAGCCAACTGAAATACATAGACACATGATGTATTTTATTTACAGACATCACCGGTAAGTTTGGAAGGGCCAAGATACATCTAGAATCTACTAATCACATCCCATAGTCAAATCAGCCAGAAGCTGCAAACACTGATTCAGCGCGCTACTGAGGATAGCTCTGAAGTGCTTCCGAAAGCCCCTGATTCTATGTCTCTAGATGATAAGATGGAACTGTGGGGAAGAAAAGCGGGCGGCGAGCCCTCAGGAGTTGACCTTTCCGATCTCTTCGAGGGAGTCGAATATGAAGATGAAGAAGGCTATACTAGTGATGCCGAGGTCCTAGTATACAGCCGAACAATATTCTCTAGCACGGCCTACGACTGGCTTATTCAGAGCCTCGTAAAGCAATCCACATTTCATTGGGATAACTTACAACCACGAACTATGATTGATGGAGTCCAGCAACCAATTCTGAGAAGCCTCCCAACTGGAACAGTCAGCAAACGGAGAGGTCCTACTTCACATGGCACCACTTTTTGGCTTTCGTGGCTTCCGATTTCGCAGCGCATCAAGGAAGAGCAGACGACACGAGTTTCAGTGCCAATATCTGAAATTGTCGTTCTGACTGCATCTTCCGTGGACCAGGTTCAAGCAACCACCGTCAAGCAATATTTTGACCAGACATGGGCCCTAGCTGGGGTGGACCTTTTGCGCGCGGTTCAAAAGGCAGCTGATAGCTTGCTCGGCGATATTATTTCTGGTGAGAAGCTTTCTTAGCATGCGCCCCTCAACCCAACTAGTATCCTAACATACGATCTAGTTACGCGGTCGGATAAAACAGACATTAGAGTTACCATCAGTGGATCAGCATTAGTTATTCATATCGTTGGATCTTCTTATTCTATTGCCGAGTGTGGAGAGCAACTGAGCTGGCTGGGGGCTGCCCTTCAGCCCTGGCGCCCAAGTTTTGTTATGCACAGCACACCCTACCTTATCCCGATTGAGTCGCCGCCTACGGATAGTACACTTGATTCTATGACTCTATACATTGGCCGTTACCACAATGATCTGTACCAGCCGGATGGTAAAATGGTTGACCGGGGCTTTTGGAAGGGCCTGCCATGCCATCGAAGCTGGGTAATTGGGGTTGAGAACCGCATACAGGCTGGACCGCCGATATTGAGAAAGCAGCTGGAGGGCAATTTAGCCCAGCCAGTCATCGTGCGAGGATTTCCTACCTTTCGCCGTCCACAGCTCAATTTGGGACTTCAAGTGCCAGCAAAAATGCTCCTCAGCCTAGCCGGAACGGCCAATCTTGGGGCTGATCGTGGACGCATTTCCCTCCAAGGGCACTTTTATGCGTTCACCATAGTCAAGAAGGCAGGTGGCATGATCACGTGGCACATCACTCGCTCCCCACCAATGAAATGTACATGCCGGCTTCGACTATTATCAGGAGAAGACATTGAGGCTGAACGAGGTATCGACTTGACCCAGCTTCAGGAGAATCGCCATATTATTGAAGACTGCTCGACCATCGAAGCTCTTCTTTGGACTAACGAGCCAGCTGTCATAGAGACTTGCCCAAAGACAGCAAGAGATGTCTCCGTCGATCCGTTGGAAGCCGAGTTACTACAGCCTAGCTTGGATCCAGAATTCTCAGACGGGTCTTCTAATTCTCTCGATTCTGATATGCTTTCGATATCCGATGACTCGAACGACACATCCGCTACACCATGGAACCCGGGAGACGAGCTAGCCTCGATTATTACCTCTGTCGTACGGCATCTCCTTTCAGAATATCGACGAGGAGCAGTCCCATTAATACCTGCATCAAATGCGAACCTCTCAGGGGCAACTATCTCCGCCGATGGTCCTGCCGACACCGACTCCTCACACAAGACTAGCGGAGGATCAGCACCAACGAAATCTTTTTACGAGACGAATTCGAGAGGTAACAATAGTCAAGTCACGAAGAGATGCCACGATGATGATGGCGCCACCAAAACGAACGATGATGGAGATGGCCCAAATGCGCCACCTTCAAAGAAGCTAAGAACAGAGCCATGTGAAACTGCATCTCAACTCCTGGCATGCCCGTTTTGGAAATGCGATCCTGAGAGGTACAAGCAGTGTTTCAATTTCAAACTTTCCGAAATCAAGCATGTAAACAGCATGTGGGCAGGAAACACACGCCGAAATGGTACTGCACGCGCTGCTTGGTTGTATTCCCGGACAAAGAATCTTTCAATGCCCACTCTAAATATGAGTTCTGCTCGCGAGACGAATCTATGAAACTGGAAGGCATATCATATCAGCAGCGAGACGAACTATCCAAGAAGTCGGACCGTGACCATTCTCAATCAGAGAAGTGGTTCGTCATCTGGGGAATTGTTTTCCCTGACAAACCGCGACCCACATCCCCTTACATACCCTCGGGCCTATCAGATGACCTTTGTAGTTTTTTGGAATATGCCCAAAGGCATGCACCTGGCATCTTATCCCAGAGATTCCGAACCAGTAGAATCACATTTTCAGATACAGAAATGAGGTTGAGTGAAGAGGAAGTCCTTCGCCGGAGGTTCAATGATGTGTTCGAGCGATGGCTATCCACCGCCCCTTCGTCAGTGCGCTCCACCACATCGACAACTAGAAGGACTCGGACAACACAACACGAGACACCACGCTCTACGGCGGATAGTGGAGTGGTATTGGGGAGCCAGAGGCAACCCAGCGAACCGCGGTTCACCTCATCATCATCAAGTAGAGAGGAGCGACCCAGCGCGCAGCCAAATGACCCGGCTCTGCAGAATCCTACATTGCTGCAGAACACGACCGACCTTTCTTCCTCTACAACCAGCAATACGGTACCTCAGTTTGACGACAGTATTACAACATCTGCAATCGAGAATGGAGGCGATGGTATTGATTTGCTCAATGACTTGACATTTAATTCTACCTGGACCTGGATGGATCCGGGCTGGGAACAAGGTCTCTTGGAAAATGTATCAGAGGAAATAGGAAATACGAGCTAGATGGCTTGTGGTATATACTACACAGCAGATATCAGTAAATATATCAGTAGAGTTTAAAATTACTTAAGATTATTTAAGATCAATCTTGCTCTACTTAATAACTTATGATTATTAAGATTAATCCTTAAAGAATAGCTATATATAATCTGTGATCGCCGATACTTTTGCCCTATTCTTCAAGAACAAGCGCCGGAATGGCGACCGGGTATTATTCTGAGCCAATTGATAAGGGAACAGGTTATATGACGTACGGGGGTTGGTGCGCTTCTCGACATGGTTATACAGCAGGTCGCCGGTGCTGATGGACTGAAGCTGGGGAAAGCAGTGGAGAAGGCCCTCGGTTTTGCGTGCCCTTTCCCATGCCGGAGGGCTTCAATGGGGATGACGCGCGCTGCACTCCAGAGGCTTATTTTATTCAAGTATCATTTAATTGGTGCTGGAGCTGTTGTGCTCGCGTGGCCGAGGGCACGGCTCGTGGAAGTCGGATAACAGCCGAAGAAGAAAGAAATATGCTCGAGGAGCGGGTATAAAAAGGAAATTTAGTCTCTAGCGAGTCCGGAGATGATATAGAAAGACCCGCATTTGATTGAGGCAGTGCTAGGCAGGGTCATCCTAGCGCTCCGATATTTTGTTCTTTCGATCACTGTTTGGCTGTTGTTTATGCTGTTGGTTTCTCAATATGCAGTTCGTCGTAAAGTGCCCCGTATTTGTCTCACCAGTGATTAGACGGCGATAGCGATCCATGAAGTGCGGCTTATAGAGCACTGGAAATGTATAGTGAATTTTGTCAGAATAGAGACAGATTAGTAGATCAGACACGTATTGGGGTGGTCGTGGAAGTTGCTCTGGCTTAGGTAGATATGAGCTCTCGGGCCATCCATAGCCGTGTACGAAGAATGGCGTCTCCATGTGGGTTCCCGTTGACTTGTTTGGGGCGGATTGGTTAATAAGACCGCTATCCATTGGAGTTAAAGTTGCTCCTGGTGCGGCCATCACCGATTCTTTGGGTTCTTCGGCAACGGGTGGTGTTCGAGCTGCATCTATAAGCATCTCGTTGGCGGTGCCGGCGGCGAATCTGTCAAGATAGGCCTTAGCATACTGCAAAAATGGACCATTGCAAGACCCCATAGTACTAACCGAAAACGACCATAAGAGTCCGGGACCATGGCGCCAGCAACTGGGCTTGAAATATCTTCATCTTCCATAATCATCCGGGAAACTGAATTCGTTCTCTGTTGACAATTTGGGCCAAAAATATCTCCCCCGCCACAGCCACTCAGCTCTAGGTCTACATGAGTCTCCAGAAAATCCTTTGGCAGACCGTGCGGGGGGGGTGGTCGCTGGTCCGTTTTCCGGGCAACAGAAAGTAAGTTACCGGTCATTTGGACTGAATTAGGTCCTAAAAGGGCGATTTAGGTGACTGTTACAGATACTCGTCGGGGGCCGTTGTATGGCTCTGAACTTGTGAAAGTTGCCTAACAACGACTTCGAGGCAGGCTATCATAGAATCCCATCTTCTCATACTTTTCCCCAAAGGGCGAGTTGCTGTACTGGTATGTGAGAAAGTGAATCCGTTTTTGTTTATACAGATTGGCATTACTATCGATTTGTAGATACATTGTTCTTGACTTCCGCGAATTGGCACTCCAAATCTCGAGCAGTGCAGCTTTGGCATGCATTTTTGCCATCGCACTTGATCTAGAGATAGTTTCAATTTCAATGATATGACCTGATGAATGCATGCGATGATTACTCACCTTCTTTGACCGACAAAAATGGCAGGCCTGCCATACTCGGGTTATGGTAGATCCATCTGAAGTCTATGCTTCTGGTTGGTAATGAACACTCTGGATCGTAGGATTTTTTATCATTTTAGGTAGTTAGTTGTTATTCCATAGGAAGAGATAAGTGTCACGGCATATTTAAAAAAATGGGCGGCGACTGTATAAATGCGGTCTGGCGCAGCCGAACCGGGCCAGGTGATTATGCTACATGTTAGACGGAACAACAGAAAGTGCGAGATGCATAACTGGAGTTGGTGCTCGCTTTCTTACGCTACGACGCCAATTTTCGCCCAACCCCTCCCAAAATGGCGAGATAAACCCCGCTTTGGGAAGATTCCTGAGTCAGACTCCTCTTTAGCGTCCCTCAGCACAATCACCGTACTCTCTCGCCTTCCAAACCTAAAAAGAAGTGGAAAGGCGGAAAGCTGAAGCTTAAGCTTCTGTCACCCTAACATGTCATCCCCACCCCCCGAGACTGGGGAGAGCCCAAAAAGCTCCAAAAGCCCCAAGAGCCTTCCTAAGAGTCCTGCGACTGATGAATCGACGACGGGCGCTGGTATTCTCCCAGCCTCCCATTGGCAGCAAGTTGCTCAGGTTGGGCCCAACTTCCCTGTGATGGCATCTCTGTCGTCTTAGTCGACAGTGTATGAAGTTGATACTGACTGCAGAGAAGGAAGAAGATGTGAATGAGAATTCGGATGCCGATTCACTCACTGGACAGAGCGTCGATTCATCAACGGCCTCAGTTACGTCCAGCATCTTTCAGTATCGAAAAGTTCATGGCCGAACTTATCATCACGAGATAGGAAACGCTCGGTACTGGTAAGGTTTCTTTTCGACATTCATTCCACCATGAACCAACCCTCATCCATGAGCGAAGGCTTACTTGAGCAGGGGAGCCAATGACGAACAGCAGAGCGAGTTTCTCGACATTAAGTAGGTCATATGAGGTAGATACAACTGTTCTGTGGCTGATCTCATCGCTAGCCATCATGCGTTAACTCTCGGCATCGGTGGCGGGCTCTATCTTGCGCCGCTCGAGAAGGAAAGAATACAAGTAAGCATATTCACACCCCCCCCCCCCCCCCCCCGCTTGCTTCTCGCCGCCAGCACGACATCTGACGGATCTCTAAGAAAGTAATTGATATTGGAACTGGCACCGGTATGTACGAAGTCGCTGCCCCTCGAGAGCAGTCCTCTGGTTTCATTGAGCTGACCGAAACTTACCGTGGGTCAATAGGCATTTGGGCCATGTGAGCTTTAGAATTGCGCTCTACTTGCCAACATTGACACCAGAGGCAGGGATTTTGCCGATGAGTATCCTAACGCGGAGGTTATTGGCACGGATATATCGCCGATTCAGCCCTCCTGGGTTCCGCCAAACCTAAAGTTGTAAGTATCTACAGATTGGCCACCCATGATGACTGGGAGTTTAAGGGCACTAGGAAACGTAGGACATGTTTGCTTACCTGCTCCTTTTATATCTCAGTGAAATCGAAGATTGTACTCAAGAATGGACGTTCCCAGCTGATTCTACCGACTACATCCACATGCGTTGGCTAGTCGGCAGTATCTCTGACTGGAAGGAATTATTTACTCAGGCCTATCGGTGTTGTCGGCCCGGTGGCTGGGTCGAGAGCTTTGAGCCGTCGCCCTTCCTCACTAGCGATGATGGAACGGTGGAGGAGGGTTCTGCCATGGATCAGTGGGGAAAATTCTTCATTAAGGGTGGCAAGACGTTTGGGTTGAGCTTCACTATTGTCGAGGAGGAGCTGCAGAGGAAAGGTATGGAGGCTGCAGGCTTTGTGAATATCCAGGAGTTCGAGTATAAGGTGGGCATTTCTGCCGCTATCTTGGATGAGGCTAACGCGCAACGAGCAGACACCCGTTGGAGGCTGGCCTAAAAACCCGCAGCAGAAAGAACTGGGTGAGTTTGGCCGGCATGTCTTTCTCTCAGATATTGAAGGTACTCTGTTATTCATGGCCGACACGCTAGGCTGGTCTAAGTTGGAAGTTCAGGTCTACATTGCTCATCTCCGCAAGGAGATCAACTCAGGCAAGTACCATCCTTACTATAGACAGAAGGTCATTTGGGGCCGGAAGCCTGCTTAAGCCGAAGCATTCTTTTCTATAGTTACCTACTTAAGTATTCTAGTTGGATCTAGGTCCTGGGTATTATTTCGTAGCATTTCTACCTTAAATGTTTATATAAATTGATATATCAAGTTGAAAGTACGTTTCGAGGTAGCTGCAGTAAATGCAACTCTCCCCAGGCTCAAGCTCAGACGAGGTGTTGGATAACTTGAACACGATCTTGGCATAGTAAGATTTGTGGTCCTCATTGGGAAATTGAATGAATTTGATGGGGTTGGTCGAAGAATACCGCGAACAGACGCCATAGACTCGGACAGGATTTCGTAAAGCCAGCCACGGTGACACTTGTTGTGCAGGTTGAGTTAGAGCCGCACACAACAAAGGAAAGAATCATAGGCTGTAGACAACCCCGGTGAACCCTTTCTCGTACGCGGACCGGACCAGAAATGGCCAGTCTGTCCGGCAAGCCGGGTGATTAGATTCCACAAGAGATCTTGACGGACGGGCAGGGTAGCTGTACGGAACCCGGTACAGGTAGTGAGTTCTTATGACACGGCACGCTGGAGGGAGGGCCCGTTGATGGCAATCAGGATCATCAGCAAGTTACAGATAAGGGGACTTTGGTAGGTATAGTAATAGAGCTATCTAGTGACGAGAAAGAGTTATTCCTTGACCTTGCTTCCGGTATGCTCCAGTGGTTGTCTGAGAAGGAAAAAACAGCTATAGAGCTTTTGAAGTATCCCTTTTTTGACTCAGTTCGTAAGGAGCGCACAGGGAGTGGGTAATGAAGATATTCGGGCTATGGTAGTACATACAGGTCATATAGTGCTATCTGTTGGGCAGTGACGGAGAACAATATCAAGGCACACAAGAGGAAAAAAGCATCCGTTTTCCTTATATTGTTAATTGCACTGGTATCCAACTGCTATCTCAACTCTATTGTGTTCTGACTTCGTCGACGAGATGTCACGAAGAATGAGCCGACCGACATTTAATCCTTTATTCAAGGTTCCAAGAATGGAGGCTCCTGCAGACCGACCTGGTCCACGAGGCGTGAGTAGTGCTCGACTCTCCTGTGCTTGTCGAAAGCAAACACCCTCTCTTTTCCCTTCCGACACTTCACCAAGTCGATTGTCGCATAAACCAGCTCGTCGTCTTTAGTCTTGGATTCGGCAATGATGTGTCCATTAGGGTCCACAATGCTGGAACCCGCAATGAGTGACCCATGATCCTCTTTCCCAGCCTTTGCAGCGTGGATACTGTAGCATGAGTTCTGATAGCTTCCAGCCTGGCACGA
Organism: Nectriaceae sp. PG4201; assembly: GCA_023628695.1. Classification (NCBI taxonomy): domain Eukaryota; kingdom Fungi; phylum Ascomycota; class Sordariomycetes; order Hypocreales; family Nectriaceae; species Nectriaceae sp. PG4201. The sequence continues at coordinate 20,724 of JAMAKE010000163.1, read as the reverse complement.
GAGGCGGTGATGAAAGAGCGCCTCCCGTTCCTGTTCCTCATCTGTTCCGTCATATTGCGGGGCAAAGGCGGTAGTGTTGTATCCTTCCTAATAAATTTGGATCAGCACAAGGGTTGACTTTTTATCCTCGGAAATCCAATGGTCTTGGTAATAGATGTATAAAAGTTTAATCGAAGCAACTATATAAGACATGAAGATCGACTTACCAACAATAGCTCTACGCCCTGCAGGCCATAACATCTCCACCCTTCAGCCCATCGTCGGTCGTTGCAGATGAGCATCCCGATTATCGGATCTCCCCTACCTTCAGTTTCTCTTGACTCCAGAGAAGACCCCGTCTCTTGCGATTTGAGGGCACCCTTAACTAGCCCCGGAACCCGGAATGCCTGGAACCCAAGATCTCCGGGTGTAAAGTATTTCTTCTCCAACTGCTGTGTAACACCTGGCCTCAGGTCTGGCTCGTAACGTCCCGGAAGATGGATCTTCCTGTATTTCTGGATGCACTTTCGCTGAGATGCAGAGTAGTATATCGCCGTGTTGTAGTCTGTAACTTTGCCATCTTCTGCTGTCCAACGCTCGCCGTATCCGAATGACACATCTATCGCCAGCTCATTGGCCACGTCAATAAGAGGTTTTACATTTGGAGAGTTGATGACTGCGTAAGGATTTGTTGGCGATGCAGATTCGAAATACGTTGCAAGTTGGCTGGGGTCTTCGATGATATAGGACGGGAAGAATGTGATGAAGGCAAGTTCGGGAAAGACGACCAATTGAACTTTCTTGCTGGCGGCTTCTTTGAGTAAAGTGATCATTCGAGCCAAAGTTTCCGAGCGTGGGGTTATTAGGCTCGGAACAGGGCCCAGCTGGGCCGCTGCCACTGTCAAGAGTCTCGGCTGTCGCGTTAAACTCATCGCTGCGAACTGAAAAGAACCAAAGATCCGTTTTGAGCTTTGAACTTTGAGAAACGTGGGGAGGCGGAACCTGGATAAAGACTCCGACTTAAAATATCAAACAGCTCAGACTCGCGTCGCTTCCATCTCATAACATCTCCGACGTGAAACGCCGATGAAATAGCGAAATTATCTCTCCGCAATAATCAGCCGATGACCTGAAGCATTCTGTCGGCTTGGGACAACCGATATTCATGTCGCATTAACTAACCGATCGGCACAGCTTCCGGGAGCCGGAATGTTTTGATACGCCTCGCCGTAGCGGGGTCCTCGGTTGGTTCTAATACATGAACACCAACCACACGTATTACCTTCAACCAGGCGCAATAGGGTAATCCACAACCATCCAGAGGCATCAATCGGTCGTTTACTACTACAGTCTCCATCTGAAAGTAATGCTTTTAGATGTCTTGCACGTGTGTCACGGTTATGCAAATCACGAAGGCGAGCCGTAATCAGGACTGATGTCATGTATCAATTATAGGTTGCATCTCCACTGCCCGAAACTGTGAAATGAACTCGCTAGGTTGAGCTTTACAAGTGCGCCTGGACAGGCAATAGATCAGCCGCATATTTTGCCATGCCCCTTATCACATCTGTTAGTTAAAGCTTTGCGATTTTGACGACAACGTACCAAGAGGCCTGGAAGCCGGTTCCTCCAGCTCCATAGTTGTGGATCACGGTTCTCCCGTTTATTGATTCTCTTTCAATTCGAGCTCCGCCTTCCCTCCCCGCTGTGATGTCTCTCGCATCAATTACCTGTCCTCAAAGTCATGATTAGTAAGGGATGTACTTACGACGGAAGCCTACGCCATGCTTTATTATCTTCAAATTTTCTGGACGTCCAAGCTCGGGCACCAAAGCGCAGCAACGCTTTTTGATGACTTCGGCAAAGTCCATGTCCACCTCGCCATTCCAGTCATGCTTCTGCCGACAACCTCCAAGGATGACACCGCCACGTTCTCCGCGCGGGAAGATATGAGTTGCTTCACCGTCGCGATGCGGGGCCCGGAAGTACATCTTCTTGATAGGTTTCTCGGGTCCTTGGACCAAGAGAATCTGTCCCTATGTAGCAACATCAGATCTGGCAAAGAACTTATAAGTGGACAGTCATACTCTGGCAGAAAACATCTTCGCATCCTCGACTCCGCCTAATTCCAGAGAACCTAAGCCAGTGCAGTTGAAAATGGTCGTTGCGGTAGGGTATACTTGGAATACCTCCGTAATATGACGGAAGATTCGTCGGTGTATATCGACTCCTTGTCTGGTCAATTCAGTTTGCAACCTACAAGCCGAGTCAGTGATTGTTTGCAATGCGATAGCAAAATCGCCTAGATTACCAAGGGAGATATTTTTGCACATCGAGGACGAAGCTGGCCATCTCAAACCCAAAAGCCGTGCCGTCCGGCAAGTCCTTTTCGTCAATCTTTCGTAGCCCGCCAACGAGCTCTTCGAACCAGAGCTTCCCAGTTTGTGGTGTCTTAATGTCGACTTCGTCAATTGGGTTTTCATAGTGCCACCGAATGTTCATCGGCCGAATGCCCGAATCAGGGCGAGATGCCGCTAGATTCTTGAACTTTCGGTACGTGATTGCTTCCCAGTCCTCCTGCGGCCCATTGTCTCTGGACGCAGGAAACCAGTTGGCTCCTCCCCAAGCTGAGGCATACTCGGGAGCAGCATCACCTGGCAAATACTTTGCTGCTACGACGATCGTCGCATCTGGATATCTGGCTCTGAGTTCAAGTGCAGTTGTGAGGCCGACCACTCCGGCACCAACGACAACGTAAAAAACTACCCAGGATGAAGGAATCAGTGTTGATAACATTTCCCAATCTGTGCATAAAGACTTACCCATGATGATTAAAGTAGTTACTCCAGGGACCTTCTCTCAATCTGCTGCATCTGCTAAACAGTTTTCCTTGTGACGACCATTGCAGTTATAAGCTTGCTCTATTAATTAGTGGATGTTTTATTTATCAGCCCAACCGACGGCCTCGGCTAGAATATGCCGTTTTTCTCATAACCACACCACATAATATTTTCCTTAGTCGTCCCCCCCCCTTTATTTTTTGGCCTTTTTCCCTTTTGAAAAATGGCGAGAAAGGCGGATCGTACGAGTGGGGCCGAGCTGATATCTTTCAACGACGTATATGACATATCTTTGAAGGTACATTTTTTGTGGTAACAAAGTTGAATCATCTTGGCATCACTTGATCGAACATTACTACTGCACTAGTACTTCTAACTAGCTTATAACTTGCGTGTTTTCCTAGCTGATCCTATTTACCGGGGTCAGAGGCTTTCCCGTGCTGAAAAACGCTTCCAAGTTGTCAAGATTGATCCGCTCGAAGTTCTCCCAGCTAGAGTACGAGCAGACGCCAATATGCGGAAGAAGAGCAACACGCCAATTATCTCTCAGCGCAGGATTGATTCCGGGCTCATTTGCGTGCACGTCGAGACCAGCGCCAACCACTTGCCCCATTGCAAGAGCTTCTAGCAAAGCCTCTTCATCCACCATCTTTCCCCTCGCAATATTAACAACCCGAATGCCTTCCTTCTTGGCGAGAGAGAATTGCTTTCGACCGAGTAGATGGTGCGTCTCCTTGGTGTACGGTGCGGCAAGGACAATGCAGTCCACTTGGGGAATCATGTCGTCCACCGTTGAATGATATACAGCTCCGTGGCTCAGCTTCTTCTCAGCCTCGGGTTTGCGTCGAGGCCCCTGGTAGTGAATCTTCACCCGGAACGCCGCCTCACACTTTTGCGCAATTGCCAACCCAATGTCACCTAGGCCTACTATACCCAACGACTTGCCCGTAGGGTCAATGGCCTGCATCCCTAACTCTCGGTTCTTCATCCAGTCGAACCTTGCGCACCATTGGGCATAGGTGAAAAACCGAAAGGAATCGAGAACCAGGGATAATGTAGTATTGGCGACAGCTTCTGTGCAGGCATCGGGAGTATTGCAGTACCATATGCCTCTTGCAGTTATAGCTTCAACGTCGGCCGCGTCATGTCCATGGCCGCTACAGCAGATGAGCTTGAGGGACGGAGGATAATGAGGTACCACGTCTGTAGCGAATGGAACCAGGTATGTAAGTGGGCCAGCCTTGAGCCACCCATTTCGAACGATAGCAACGATGTTGGCATAAGGGCCTCCTGGCTTCATGCGCTCCTTGAACGTGTCGATCGAGTTGCAATCATATTGGATCAGATTGAACGTATCCGCTAGCTTCTGTCGGCGAGCAAAATCAGTGGCCTGAACAGTCGACTCAATAAGAAGAATGTCCGGTTTGGTAGCCATGTTGTATGGTGCCCGGCTCAATGAATATGTGTATGGGTGTTGGCACGCAGAATTAGGTAAGATCGAACACCCAAAAACTCATTAATAACATCCAGTGCTTGCCGATTGCTGGGAGATCTAGCTAGCGGCTTGTTGCTTTGCTTGATCATAAAACTTTCTGGATTTAACCGAAGTCCATCGCTTCTGTCTGTTGTAACTCGAAGAGTCGGTGCTGGCGGTTATCGTCCGTACACCAGATCGGCATGAGCAGCCGATCCGGCATGAGCCGAAGCCTCCACCCTTATCTCTCCTGATATGATATGCGAATGCCGTTGTATCCGCATCGCGAGCTGGGATGACGCTCCTTTCCATACACAGGAGGTTCCATCGGGAGAGGCCGTTAGTAGACGTCGCATTGAAGGTCCAGGTTTTCTTCATGACGCCATGTCTATCTAGGTAGCTTCACTCTAACGCTTGAGCAATTCGTACCGCTGGTAGCTGCTTTATTACGAGTCAAGGAGGAACGGCATAGCGTAAACTGATTCAGAGGGCATGACTGTACTACGAAAGATGTTTTGAGAGATTGAGAATCATCAATTTTAATTATCCATTGTTTGGCTGCATCCAGGTTTTATTGTACAACGAATTTACTCATCTATGTCCCATGCTAATTGTCTGTGGCAGTAGCATTTCGTTGAGCCAAGCTGCCGTTACTACTAGCTAAAGTGCTATTTGCGAACTTCTCTCCGATCTTAAAAGTCCCGAAGAGCTCCTTGGCATCGACCTTCCTGGGGTCTCGCCCATATCCACCTCCTCCGGGGGTGTAAATTACAATCCTGTCCCCAGCGTTCATCAGGGTAGTCGCCTTCCCTCCCAAATTGATCCTTCGCGTAGTACCGTCCTCGGGATCACGTCGTACCCAAATGTTAAGGCCTCGTTTCCCCTCATCGCCGCCTGCCATTCCGTAAGGTGCAATCACCCGACGCTCGGAAAGAATGGAAACTTGAAGAGGCATGCGGAACTCGATGTCTCTAATGCATCCGTTGCCGCCACTATTAAGTCCAGCACCGCCACTCCCATGCCGGATAGAGAATTCGTGAAGAAGAACAGGGTAGCGGCGCTCGAAGATTTCGGGATCAGAGATTCGGGTGTTCGTGACGTGGGTGTGTACGCCGCTCTCGCCCTCCCAATCAGCTCCGGCGCCCGATCCGCCTGCGATTGTTTCGTAGTAGCCGAAACCCTTCACAACCTTTCCGGTCTCTGGATCGTTTCCGCCATATCCAAAGGTCAAGTTGTTGCAAGTACCTTGCGAGGCGGCACATGCCTGGAATGCCTTAAACACCAGGTCCACAATGCGCTGTGACGTCTCGACATTAGACCCAACGGTTGCAGCCTTCAATGACGGGGAGAGAATGGAGTTGGGGGGGAGTTTGAGCTTGATTGGTGCAAGGCAGCCTTGATTCAGGGGCATTTCTGAGGCAATCATGGATCGCAGACAGTACTGAGATTAGTTGGTTAATCCGTGAACAATGACCCCTTCAGGATGTTTCAACTTACCATGATTCCTGAAAGCATCACTGCAGGAGGACAGTTCAGATTGCCGAAGTGCTCGGGACCCGTACCTTCAAAGTCAAACACAGCGTCTCCCGTTTCTTCGTCGATATTGATTCTCAATGCTAGCGGGGTGCCGTCGTCAAGATAGTCCACCGCGTACAGGTCCTGACCCTCGAACCTCTTGGAAAACGCCTTAAGCAGATCTCGAACAGATCGAGCGGCATTGTGTTGAATCTCTTGCATATAGAACTCAACAACGGGCCAGGTGTACTCCCTGACTAATGAGGTGATGAGTTGAATACCACGGTTATTGGCGGCAATTGCTGCTTTCAGGTCTGCAATATTGTCTTTTAGTGTCCTTGTTCCGCTACATCCAGGGTAGGATTGAGGAATGTCCACAAGAATTTCGTGGAGACCAGCATCATCGAAAATCCCCTCTTTAACCAACTTAAATGTGTCAACAGCAACACCCTCCTGCCACAACTCTGTTGAATGGGGTGGCATTGAACCTGGCTGGATACCACCAATATCAGCATGGTGCCCTCGGTTCGCGACGAAGAAGAGAATCTTTGACGGGTCCTCCTCATCGAAAACCGGTGTAGTGACAGTTAGATCTGGCAAATGTGTGCCACCTGCACGAGGATGGTTGCTCAGAAGAACATCTCCAGGCTTAAGTTCGTCCGGACCATAGAGCTTGGCCTGGTAAGCGACAGCATAACTCATGGAGCCGAGATGTCCGGGGATGTGAGGTGCGTTTGCAACGAGCCCTCCATCTGCCGAGAAAATAGCACAGGAGAAGTCAAGTCGCTCTTTAATATTAACCGAGATGGACGTCTTTTGCATGGTTTGGCCCATCTGCTCGGCCACGCTCATAAAACGGTTACCGAAAATACTCAGCTGTACCGGATCTAGGACTTCGGTGGAGATCAAGAGTCTTTCAACATCCAATATCTCCAGAATCAAGTGTTCGGACAAAATGACTGCTGCACTTGATGGGTCTACCACAATGGTTTGCGTCTTGTCGACAACAATAGCAGGCCCTTGAATGCGAGCGCCCACGGGAAGATGACCGAGGTAATAGAGTCCAGTTTCGGTCCAGCCTTGATTTTCAAAGTAAATCTTTCTCATCGACTCGGGCTGGCTCGGTGTCACCGGTGGCGACGACTGGATTCTCCGCAATTCTTGGTGGTGACTTGCCAGCTTGATATCTGCGCCTTTACCAACACTCCGTACCCTAACGTCGTCGATAACGATGCTGCGAGGCTGGCTAAATCCGAACTCCTGATGATGACGAGCTGTGAAGGCGTTTCCAAAATCACACAATTTTCCAGGGTGCTGAATCATCAAAGCAGTATCGCTGCCTTGGTATCTCATGTTCAAAAAGTATTCGTGTCTGACGTCGTCCTCGACAAATCCTTGAGATACCAGTCCGTCGCGGCCCTGACTAGATAGCCTGTCGAAATGGCTCTGTAGCTTCTCATAGACTTCTGGGGAGAAAGTCTGTGACTCGGGTTCTTGGTTCTCGACAACGACATCGGCGAGTGCCATTCCAAAGGCTGATAAAATGCTCGAATAACGGGGGATAATGGCCTTCTGAATCCCGAGATCTCGCGCCACAGCCACAGCATGTTGTCCACCAGCGCCACCGAAGCAGCCCAAGGTGTGAGCTCCTGTTTCAAATCCGCGGCCCTCGCTAAGGGTTCTAATCGGTCTTGTCATTGTTGTATTGGCAACCATGAGAAATCCCATGGCTACCTCCTCCGGGGTGAATCCGGTGCTGCCACCCTTGCTGAGGTTAACGGCCTTGGTGATTTCGTCGAACTTCCTCTGAACAACAGCATAATCCAGTGGTCGGGGGAAAAGATCAGGAACAATTCTACCCAGGAAAAAGTTGGCATCCGTCACTGTCAACGGGCCACCTCTACCATAGCATGCAGGCCCAGGATTGGCCCCAGCACTACCTGGACCGACCTTGAACAGTCCATTTTCCCAGCTAAGAATTGAGCCACCGCCGGCTGCAACAGTATTAATGTCCAGTTGAGGAGTTTGTATTGTGACTTCAGCAATGGTGCTCTCGAAGATATGCTCAAGAGATCCAGCATATCTAGCAACGTCGGTGCTGGTACCACCCACTAGAAACCATCTACGTCAGTACAATAAAGAAGATGAATCAATCGGGAAAAGGTTGGGGAAAGTAAAAAAAACGACTTACTGTCAAATCCCAACACCGGTATTCCGTTGTTTTCGTCGTAACATGTTTTTGAGAGCCCTATCACACCACCGGCTGGACCACTCAGTACTCCTCGAAGCCCAGTGAAATTCGTGTAGGCTGTTAGGCCACCATCTGACTTGTTGAGGAATAATTTGTGGGCATTTGAGTCTTCGAGCTGGCCTTTGAAGCCTTTTCTAAAACTTTCTAGGTACTTGTCGGTAACGGGAGATAGATAAGCATCGGCCACTGCGGATTGACTCCGAGGGACGATCTTGGCCATTTTCTGGAGCTCTGAAGAAACGGCAACTCTGAAACCAAGCTCTCGTGCGACCTTGGCGATTCCTAGCTCATGATCTTGGTACGTGTATGAGTGCATCATGGCAATAGCTACACTTCGGTAGCCTCTTGACCAAAGTTCGGAAAGATCATGTCGGACCTGATTATAGTCAGGGATCTTGATGATACGCACCGCTTCACCAGCAAGCCCAGTCGTCAAACCCGGACCTTGATCGATATCTATTGGCTTCGGGTCTGGATCCTCTGCGAACCCCTCAATGGTCACTCGCTCATCCACCTCAAGTACAGTATCATAAAGCTTGGCCATGCGGCGTACTGATAGATCGAAAATGTGAGGGCGGGCTTGGTTTCCAATCTCCAGAATATCTCGGAATCCTTTGGTAATGACTAGAGCGGCACGATTGCCTTTGCGCTCTAGGAGTGCATTGGTTGCGACTGTAGTGCCCATACGAATGGACTCAACTTTGTCAAGGCTTAGTAAAGTGCCTCTAGGGATTTTCTCATTAGTTGCAGTCTCCAGAATCCGCCGGATGCATTCTGTTGGAGCATCATCATATTCATCGGGGCACTGTGAAAGCACCTTGATGACCAATTCTTCTTGAGTCTCAGGGATATAGGCCCAGGCGTCGGTGAAGGTGCCGCCTCTGTCAATGGCAATGCGAATGCCCGGTGTTGTCTCTGTCTCTGTCGTCATGATTGATAAGGAACCCTGCAAATGCCGGTGTCTGGTATCTTCACAAAGACCGTGAGGAATGAGCACAGAGCACAAATTGACTCTAAATAATAAATAACCAAGCGCTGCCGTGGTATATCTAAGCAGCGGACGTAATGCCGAAAGAGCGACTGGTAATGAGGTGGCTGTTCTGGAGACAAAGCCGAACGAGCCTCTCACTCTAAAGACATGTTAAGTTAATTTTATTAAAGACGGCCCTGGGTCGATCGGGTTGAGCAAACCGACCGGCTCACCAAGCCATCATTCCGATGCGGTTGTCGGCCGAAGACAAAGCAGAGTAATTCCGACTCGCTTTAGGGCGGAGATAATCATCGGCAGAGGATTAACTACGTTGGTGTTCCCGGGTCATGATAAGTTATCTCGCCTGCGCTTGGGTCTTGATTGCTTATCTTGGACCGTGCCGATGCCGGCCCACCAATCACTAGCAAATTGATTGAATGCCATAGCGTATATAGGTTTTATTATCAGACAAGTAATTATGAACAATCCAAAGGAACCCTCTCAGGACAGACCAGACATAAGAGATTCTGTTCTGACCATAGGGTAGTTACAATGTTCAAGGAAAGCCCCTTGCCTGAAAAGTCGACCGTAGTGTCAGACAAACCTTCCACCAGGGACTCTGAAAATGGGGTCTCCGATTACTACATTGATCCTGTCAAGGAGAGCCGTATGATGCGCAAGTTTGACGTATGTATGAATCTGGCTCCCCAACTTTTGACTCTATTGAACAGCAAATGCAGTTCTATGCCATCGCTGCCATGGGCATCTTGTACATGATGTCCAACCTCGATCGAAGCAACCTTGGTAACGCCGGCATTTCAGGTTTGCAGGAAGATATTGGACTTGTCGGCAACCAGTTTGGTACCGCTACAACCTTGCTGTAAGTCCTATGGATAATTGGTAGAGTCCTAAGCTCACTCCAAGTTAAGCTTTGCTACCTACGTGCCATTCGAGGGCCCTGTCGCTGTACTGTTGAAGGTGATCGGCCCAAAGCCACTCATGTCTGCATGTGCATTCTGCTGGGCCTGCTCTAGTCTTGGCATGGGTAAGTTTTGTACAACACCTTTCAGCTCATATTATCCCCTTACTAAAACACATGCCTCAGCATTTGTCCAGGATTACAAAAGCTTGTACGCCTGCCGATTACTGATTGGATTATTTGAAGCCGGTCTCATCCCTTGCATCGATATCTATCTCGGATGGGTCTACAAGAAGTCGGAACGCGGCAAGAGGTCTTCTCTCATCTTCGCATTCAGTGCCCTCTCCAGTGCATTTGGCGGACTTCTGGCCTACGGAATCACACAGATTAAAACTGCTCACTTTGCTGGCTGGCGATGGCTATTTGCAATTGAGGCCGCCATGACTATGATCGCGGTCCCAATCTTTTGGGCTGTGTTCCCCAAGTCACCCACGGAAGCTTGGTTCTTGACCGAAGAAGAGAAGCAGATGATGCAAGCTCGTTACGACGCTGACCCTAGTTGGGGCCACAGCGAGAAGTTCTCGTGGGAGGAGTGCCTGAAGGCATTCGTTGATCCCAAGTGGTATGCCTTTTTTGCCTACCAATTTTCCGTAAACGTCTCCTTATATGGCCTAACGACTTTCATGCCGGCCATTGTCAAGGGTCTAGGCTACAACTCGGTTAATGCCAACCTCATGACGGTCCCCATCTATTTCTGCGCTCTGATATTCTTTCTCATCATTGCCTACCTATCCGACAGAACTGGACATCGGGGGCCTTATATCGCCGGATGTCTTCTTTGCCTGATCATTGGCTACGCATTACTCATCAGTGTTGAAAACCTGAAGGTCAGGTTCTTTGCATGCTTCAGTAAGTCCTTTATCAGCCCCGTTTCAGTCTTTGATATTGACTCTTTGTGGTTGCTGCACTTGGTATTTACCCAACAACGGGATTGTCAATCATGTGGCTCCAGGATAATGTGGCGAAACACTATAAACGAGCGACGATGGTTGGCTTCACTCTTTGCTTCGGAAACACCGCTGGAGTCGCAGTCGGGCAAATATTTACCACCGAGACCTCTCCACGCTACATAACCGGCCTCTCCATTGCATTGGGACTGGCCTGCTTTGCATTCCTCATCGTCCTTATTCTTATGGCCAGCTTTATTTGGGTCAACCGAAAACGCGATGCCAGAATTGCTGCGGCAGAACAAGCAGGAACCCCGATCCAACCAAACCCAGATTTGGGCGATTATGATGTCTACTTCCGATACTCTATATGAGCAGATAAAATGAGATAGTGAAGTACGAGACGGATCTGTTTAGAATAGTCATTTTTGAAGTAGTTGAGAGCGAGTCGGAGCGAAACTTAATTAGATTCAATTTCTTTCAGTGTACATTTCTCTTTGACTTCAGGTAATCTGTAGCTCCTGAGCCGAAATATTATCGCCAGAGAATTGCTCAAGCGTTTCGTAGCCTTTGCATAAAAGTTGGATTCTTCATTATCGTATTACAACACGTTCTCTGGATGGTTTGTTCCTTACAGTCGCTGGCCAAGCCTTCATGGACTGCTGGATACTCTGGCCACGATAATCCGGCAATGCTTACCAGAAGCAATCGCTCTTGCGGTCGGTCTGAGGCGCCGATCCGCCTTCAACAGCAATGCGAGCACGAACTGTGCATATTGATGGCACCGTAGATGGTGCTATCTAAGACATGGGAATGATTCTGGAAGGACGGCAGGAGGATGCCGACTCCACGGGTTTAAATGACGAGCGAGGTCATAGCCACCGGAAATATCTCTGCCAATCTTGTCCATTTTGGAGCCAAATTTAGTACAAACATTATATGACAACAACTTTCCAATATTTGATTCTTCAATCTCCCAATATCCAACATGGCGGATACCCCTGTCATTGACCTCCTCAAGAGGCTCATGGACATCCCATCCACCAGCGAAGAGGAGCATGAAATCGGCGAATTCCTTGCCAATTATTTAGAGTCTTTGGGGTACTGTGTAGACCTTGTCCCCATAGCTCCAGGTTCGGAGCGGTGTAATGTCTATGCATATCTCGGCAGTAACCGCAAAGTCCGTACGCTACTCACATCCCACATGGACACAGTCCCGCCGCATATTCCCCTCAGTATCAAGGGAAACATCATTTTTGGGCGAGGAGCATGTGATGATAAGGGTCCCTTGGCAGCACAGATAGTTGCTCTCGAGGAACTGCGCGCCGAGGGTAAGATCAAGGACGGGGATGCGTCGCTACTTTTTGTCGTTGGGGAGGAAAAAGGAGGGCCTGGCATGATTGCAGCGAACGATATGAAGTTAAGCTGGGAAGCTGTCATCTTTGGTGAGCCGCCTGAGGGCAAATTAGCTGTTGGTCACAAGGGCCATTTAGTTTTTGAGCTCTTTACAACCGGTATACCTTGCCATTCAGGCTACCCTGGAGAAAGACGAAGTGCGACATCACTCCTCATTCAGGTACTGGAAGAACTCAGGACTCTCGACCTGCCACATTCCGACCTGCTTGGGCCTAGTACCTTCAACTGTGGCAAGGTGCAAGGCGGAGCCGCATATAACATTCTTGCTGCAGACGCGTACGCTTTGTGTGGCATCCGCGTCGCCACTGACCGCCCGGTATCGAGGAGAAAGTAGCACAGATCGTCGGGAAATACCCTGAAGTGACATTGAAGAAGTCCTTTGCGTATCCCGAAACACTGCTCGATCATGATGTGGAAGGTATTTATCTACCTCTATTTTCCTGCTGAACGGGGTCGCTAACGAAAACTCAGGTTTGTATCCTCTTGCGGTTTCCTTCGGAACCGATGTTCCACGTTTGGAAGGCGACCACAAAAAGTATCTCTACGGGCCTGGGTCCATTCTTCACGCACACGGGGAAAACGAGCAGGTTAAGATTCTCGACCTTATTGAATGTGTGGCTGTATACAAGCGACTGCTTTTGAAGGTGCTGCAATAGCATTCTCAAGTGATGTTTGAGGACACGAGTGGAGTTGGAACATGGCAAATCATCCCCAGGGCCTGGTGATCGGTGATATCCAGTCGAATAATAAAGAGAGCCAAGAACACTTTGCCGCCCGGTCACCAACCATACACTGAGTAGTAGGATCCGACATGTATCAGCATGCAAGTTTCAGTATGAAGAATGCATGCTCGAAGCGTGGAAGTATATTTTCTGCCATGTCGGTAAACTGGTGTTATCACCGACCGGCAATTCGCTAGCTTATCGACCAAGCTGCTGCCAGGATCAGCCTATGGAGCACTTAGACGGGGACCTTTTGTCGCATCGAATAGATCATTTATATTTATAGGCAATACAATTACATGCTCCCTCTATATTCAGAGTTTAGTGACCTTTAGACTGCAACACTGCCTGCCCAGCTACTTTTTCCGCATAATGCCGAACTCCCTCTCTACTGTACCTGAGCTTCCAAGGGATAGGCCTTCGCCTTAACGGCAGATTTCAAGGCCGACCCTCACCAAAGAAAGTGAGCCTCGGGGCCGGAGTTTACCGAGACAAGAACTCCACGCCGTGGGTTCTGCCCTGTGTTCAGGCTGTATAGATGCCAACCTATCTGGAACTAGTTGCGATAAGAAGGCCAAGAACATTCTCCATAAGACGCCTAAGCTAGACCACGAGTACTTGCTAATTCACGGCTCCCAGGAATTCCTAGACGTGGCCCGAGATTTGATCTTGGGCCACAACGACGAATCCAAGAGCACGGTAGTTTCAGTACAAACTATATCTGGGACTGGAGCCAATCGCTTGGACGCAGTATTTCTCGCCGAACAGTTGAAGCCTCGACATGTGTTCTTTTCAGATCCAACCTGAAGTAATCATCATCTCGTCTGGGAAGTAGCTGCGCCCCGGGTCATTCGAAAGACATACCCCTACTACTGTTCCTCCACTCTAACGCTAGATTTTGAGGGCATGATGACTACGTTGGAGTCTGAGGCCGTAGACTATGATGTGGTAGTCTTACACGCTTGCGCGCATAATCCCACAGGAATTGATCCGACCAAGGCGCAGTGGCAAGCTTTGGCACAACTCTTTAAACACAAAAAGCTGTCTGCCTTCTTCGATTCAGCTTACCAAGGCGTCGCAACGGGAGAAGTGGAGGCCGACGCCAGGGCTGTGCGACACTTCCAAAGCGCCCTTTTTAAGGGAGATGATGCCTCTACAAAGCCGCAAGGGATGTGCGTGCGCAATCATTTGCCAAGAACTTTGGCTTATATGGCGAGCGTGTAGGCGTTTTTCACCTTGTACTGCAGTCAAAAATACCGGCGCACGGCCCAAAGAGTCAATTATTGCGCCTTGTACGGGCAGAGATGTTAAATCCTTTTCTCCTCGGCAGCCGAGTTGTGCATGCTGTTCTGTCGAGCCCGGAGCTGAGAACAATGTGGATGCAAGATTTGCAGACCATGTCAAGTCGGATCAAGAGAATCAGGCTACGTTTAAGGGATGAAATCGAAAAACATCTTGTCAAGGGAAATTGGAGTCATTTGGAACATCAGGTTGGGATTTTCAGCTACACAGGGTTGGATGAAGAACAAGTCCTTCGGCTGAGGGAAGTACATCATGTTTACCTCATGCTTAACGGACGAGCAAGCATTAGCGGCGTTAATGATAGTAACGTAATGTATGTAGCAGAAGCCTTCACCGAGGTTGTTCAGCACAAGGCAAAATAAGAATAAATATTTAGGTGTACACTAAAGTTCACAAGACGAATCCCATCTCTTCTGCATTCAGGGTTGCGTTTTCGTCTCTACTAGCATCAGTATGATCCAGAAACGCTTGTAACAAGGGGTTGTCTAATGGATCTGCAGTAATTGTTCCTGCCCCTTCATCGTCATAGTTCGGGTAAAACGAATTAGGAATGAGAAAGTTGCTCCAATCGTAATTATCAAAGTCTGTAATGCCAGGCGAAGAGGTCTTGGGGGACATCATTGACGTCGTGATGTTGGCCGGCGCTTCACTGGAGGGAGCCACAGCCTCCACCGTTGTTGCCCGAGTGAAAAGCCGACTAACACTCCATTGTATCTGAGCCAGTCTAGAGAAGTACTGTCCTGCAACAGCGTTGCCATTGTCTCGCATTAGAGCCAATAGTTGGAATGCTGTCTGCACGGCATCAGAGTCACTCGAGTTAGGGGATGTGATGGCTGAGATGATAAGAACCAGTGTTGAGGCGAATAGGTGGTGGGCATCGAAATAGCCACATGTAGCCAAGGCATTTTCCACAAATAACTGTGATAGTATGCTGTTGGATGTTCGGGCAGCAGAAATGCATGAGTCGGCTAGTGATCTGGTCGTATCTGAAATCGGAGTAGGCTCGCCGCCGCCAGCAATACCAGGTGCAGAAGTCGAGAACGGATTTTTTACTTTCAAGACATAGAGCAATATTGGACGAGTAGTTAGTATAATGCATTGATTGAAATGTAGCTGCAGAGATGCTACTGATCGCGGCACGCCACCCTCTTGCTTCCATCGAAGACTAGCGGGGACATGTGCATCCCATTTCCTCAACTTTTGCAGGATGGCACGAACATTCTGAACAAATCTACCAGTGTCCGCTTTGGACGCAGGTGCATAGATATCGGACATGATGAGGCCCGTAATCCGGGCCAGATTTATGTGAGCAATCAAATGCTCCGGGCGGCCAAGTTTTTGGGGGTTATTTTCAACCGTGAAGTCATAAGAGGGCATTTCGACATCGATGTCAGCGTCTTGTATCGTGAGGGGCTGCCCAAGTTTTGAGCATGTCGATCGATCGAACACATAAACAGTCCACCAGAGACGAATCCGATGTTCTCGCTCAGTTGGTGACATGGTCGAACCCTCTGGAATGCTTCGATGCAAGCCGAGGCAAGTGCTCAGGCGCACCGCCATGCCACTATACATGTGCGCTGATTTCACTCGACCGAGGGCGTTTGAGTAGAAACACTGAAGAATTGAATTAGTCACTGCTTTGAGAAAACATACTACAGTGCCGTCAAGGGTAAGAGGGAGTCGGGCATTTCTTCTTCCCCCAGCATTGACTTCGATAACGAAGCAGTCCTCCAGCGACCTTCTCCGCTATTCAGCTGCTAATCATGGCACGCATTTTCAAAAGTTCCTTTGGGGGGGTGGCGACTGAGCGGCTGCAATGAAAGTAATGATAACTTACGAATAAGATCATCGTTTCAATCTGAGCCACAGAGGGCTCCTCAAATAAGTCTTGGAGCAGACTAACGGCAGTCAGGAAATAGTCCGTTCCGGGCACCGAGGGGGCTCGGTTTTCTTTGCTTGTGGATATGGAGGTAGAATACATTTCTCCTAGGGCTAGCACGGCAAAGAACTTGCAAGTCCAAATGGGATCATGCTGTTGACTTTCGTTGACTTCGTATGCCTTTTCGAGCTGTTGGAGAAAGTCATGGTGCAGGAAAAAATGGTAATCTTGCCCAATGAACCGGAGAGCGACTCGAACAAGAAGTTTAGCTCGTATGCGTTCGGGCAATTTGCAGCCATTGATACTACCCAACTGTCGTGCAAAAATTTGATTGCGAACGAACTGTTGGACGGGAGCTGGTGGAGGTACCATAGGTTGAGGGTTGAGGCATTGCAAGATGCGATCGCCAAAGGCCAAGCAGGTTGATTCGCCGACAAACTGCTCTTTTGATGCCTGATCAAGCTGAAAGATCCGCCGAGGCTCGTGAATTGGGTTGTTAATATCATAGTCCACGGGAGGTGCCTGGCTTGGGGTGCGTGACTCCTGTGCCATGGATCTTTCTCCCTCGTTTGTATCAATGCTCTGAAGATTGGCCACAGGATAGTCTGACGAGTCTCTCTTGCTATCAGTCTTATCGCTGTTGCTTCCCCGCAGCCGATTCAGGTAGCTGAATAGGAACCATCAACAATTGTTTCACTGCCAAAGGGTGTCTTGGAAGCTTACCTTTCCGAGACGGTAACTCTTCGCTCACGAGGAGGATACTCGCAAAGAGATGTTTTCTTCGCATTCTGACACCTCAAACATGGCGTACCGCCTGAGCACTTAACCTTCAGGCTATGGCACCGCCGGCAACTAAAAGAGACCTTGGTAAGCTCCGAAGATATCGAGGGCAAGAAAGGAGCCAAAGGCTCATTCGTCGGTAGGTCTTACGCGATGCAAGAGCGCTTCTTGCGCTTTCGGATCGGCTCAGCAATCGGGCTGCTGAATGTGTTCGATTCAGTCATGTCCCTGGAGAATAGCACGAGGGTTATCGGAACGAGGTTGCCGGGTGATAAGAAGAAAAAGCGGCATCAGCCGCTGTTAAATTGACTAGGACTCTCGCTCATTTGAGATCGGCTGCGGCTAGCCGAGGATCTAAGTCTCAGCTAAGGAATATCTCGGCGATCGGGACCCGCGAGTCATTCTGCGCACGTACTTCGTGGACGATAACAAAGATAAGCCGCCATACAAAGTCGATATTACACGGCAACTAATAAGGTAGCAAAGACATTCGTTTCTCTCTACCTTAATGCAGTTGAGCTAGGATCAGCCCATTTATTCTCTTCTGTTAAGATATGGTGCTTGGTGATCAAAGCTCGGCCCAAACTGCATCCAGGAAAACCCATTTTCTAGTGAGGGGCCGATCGGTGCAATCTCTACCCCATTTCCGTACGCCCTAGTAAGGCCATCGAGACAGATCCAATAGCTTCTTAAGTGAGCAACATCAACGCTGAAAGTGATTATAGGTGGCACAAGTTCTCTTCCATCTGGATAATGCAACGCCAAGGCTTAACAGCAGGTGACGGGGCGAGGCACCGTGAGAAAGGTTGTCGGCCCACTTGGTTGATACTGGTCGGGGCTTGTCTAGTCTTGGCGATAGCTGGCTACCTAGCAACTACACAAGAACAGACAATCTTGTCTACAGACTATGCCGCCAGGACGGAAAGAATTCTCCAAACCACGCCTCTTATTGACGGCCATAATGACTTGCCGTATCTCCTTCGCCTCGAGCTACAAAACAAGATATACGACAATACTACCTTCACTTTTCGCGATGGTAATCTCCCCTTCATCATTTCTTCATGCTTGTATTTACAGTCGACAGGGCTCGCTAGCCACACAGACCTCGTCCGAATGAAACAGGGCAAAATCGGAGGACAGTTTTGGTCGGTCTTCGTTGAATGCCCTGACGTCGAAGATCTCGACGATGCGACCCACAGTGTTCGGGATACGTTAGAGCAAGTTGATGTAACACGGCGTTTCATCTCGCAAATAAAAGATTTCCAGTACTGTGATACTTCGGCATGCGTTACGTCCGCATTCAAAGCTGGAAAAGTAGCAGGTATGCTCGGTGCAGAGGGTCTGCATCAAACGGGGTCCTCAATAGCTGTAATACGTCAGCTATTTGACCTTGGAGTAAGATACATTACTATTACGCATAACTGCGACAACCCGTATGCCACGGCAGCATCGACAGTAACTACCACCGGCATTGATGCGGGACTCACGAAATTTGGTGCCGCGGGCATCCGTGAAATGAACAGACTAGGGATGATGGTTGATCTCTCACATACATCCCATCAAACTATGCGACAGGTTCTGGATATTACACAGTCACCTGTCATATTCAGCCACAGCACATGCTATTTTCTCGCAGCCAACTACCGAAATGCCCCTGATGATGTTGTTGAACGATTGAAGGAGAACAGCGGGCTGCTCATGGTCATGTTCGTGAAGCGCTTTTTGGATGCGAAGAACCCTGACGGTGCAAGCATTGAAACTGTGGTGGACCACATTATGCATATTGTTGAAATTGCAGGATGGGACCATGTTGGCATCGGCGGAGACTTTGACGGCACTGTGACCTTGGCAAATGGCATAAACTCCGTGGCGGATTATCCCAAGCTAATACAATCAGTTATGGAACGGGGAGCTACTGATGAGCAAGTCCAAAAGCTTGTTGGGGGGAACCTTCTCAGGTGAGAAGTTG
Source organism: Nectriaceae sp. PG4201 (assembly GCA_023628695.1). Classification (NCBI taxonomy): domain Eukaryota; kingdom Fungi; phylum Ascomycota; class Sordariomycetes; order Hypocreales; family Nectriaceae; species Nectriaceae sp. PG4201. The sequence continues at coordinate 1,761 of JAMAKE010000163.1, read as the reverse complement.
GATCCCGAGCTTACAAAGCCCAAGAGTTAACTAACATTAATTCAGGGTATGGAGTGAGAATGAACGAGTAGCTGTCCGATTGTCAGGTCAAATCTCACCAGTTGAGGATATCTGGGAGGGAAGAAAGTTCCTGAGGTGGAATAATCCTCTGCCGTTTATGATTTCTGGCAACCCTAATCGAATCCCGGCAGCTGATTATCCATAAAGGCTAACTCTAATGAAATGAGTAGGTCCCAAGAGATAGACTGTGACTTTGCCTTGGGTTAAGTTAAGATAGTATGAACTATATAAAGCTATCCCTCTTTGAGGGAACGTAGTTTTACAACAATATGGGAATTGAGGATTTGAATTTGCGTTTTTCGTCAACTCTATCAGCCTTTTTCAAAATCTCCTCCTTTAGCAATGCTAGCTGTCTCAGTCTTCCTAGCTCCAGCCCAACCACCGACGAGCTATAATTAACTATAACTAGCATTTCAATATAATTGAATAAATTCAATAGCACCTAGCAGCTGCTGCAACTATAGATATCTATATTTATCTACCTTGCATTCCTTAAGGAAATCTTCTTTATAGGTCTTTAATTGACTATCTCTAGCTTGCAATATATTTACTAAGATATATAGGCCTTTTAGCTAGCTTATAATAAAGTTCTTATTCTTCTTAGGAATAGAGAGACTAATAAGAAGTATTTTATAGCTAAAGATATAAAGCTTATATAATATAGTAATTTATTTAGCTTTAATAATAACTTATAATAATATATATAATAATCAAGCGGCCTATCTAAACAAGCGGCCTATAATTCTTAACCTTCTAACTAAAAATCTCAATAAAAACACAACTAACTATTTAATCAATTTAAACTAATCGCTTTCCTCTTCTTCAGAGGCCTCAATCACTATCTCACAGGTTCTTGAGTTATGACCAGGCTGGCGGCAGAGCCCATAGCGCCTTTCCCTCAATTGTGCCCCCCTTCCTGCCCCCCAATTTTCAGGCAATTCAGCTTCTCTCTCTATATTAGGGACCATTTGATCAATTGCATCTCTTCCTTCCTATATAGTCATCTTTCCTCTATCCTGCAGCCGGGTCCGCTTTGCCCTACGCCTCCTGCTAAGTGTTGCATTTGCCTGCCGAAGGTTCTGGACCTCGGCCTTCAATAGGGCCGCTTGATGCATCATAGCTTCTGTCCCTTTAGTAAGAGAGCTTAGAGCCTCTAAAATAGAGGCTAGAGAGCTGCTTTGATGTCTTTTGATTTGTCTTCTAAGGAATTCTAACTGAGAGCTAGCCTCAGTTGCTGTCTTTGGTGTTGAAGAGACCCAAGGGTTAAGGAGGTTAGGCTCCCCCTTAATAGGCATTGGAGTCTGTAGTTGAATATTAAGCTTTTGAATGATAGATTCTAGGTCAAGAGGAATAAGCCTAGCCCCTTTAAAACCTCCCTTAATATTTTTCTTTATAAGGGAGGCTTGGAAGGCAATATGAAATGCTAGGAAGAACTTAGTCTTTGAGATATAAGTTATTAAGCTTTAGATAAAATGCTCTATTTACTTACTATATGCCTGCTTAAGCGGCCTAAAGTAGGCTATATCGAGAGGCTAAAGTAGGTAAGATAAATGCAGCGGCATGCAGAGCGTAATGATCTTATATTCCTTGCAATAGTCCTTAAATTCAATTGAATAGTGGCTCCTATGCTTATTAAGGATTAATAGATAATAGAGACTATTTAATTGAGCCTTTATATATTAATTAAAATGCTTTAGCTAC
>JAMAKE010000162.1:0-35214 GCA_023628695.1 Nectriaceae sp. PG4201 | reverse complement strand
AGAGCGATTAGTTTTAATTGATTATATGCTTGGTTGTGTTTTTATTTAATATTTTTAATTAAAGGTTAGTGGAATGTGGTGCATGCACTTGGTTGGTGCATGCACTTATCATGTACGTTATAACTTATATTGCAAAGACTAACTTCTTCCTAGCCTTCTATATTGCATACTAAGCTATTATAATAGAAAGTAATATTAAGATAAGCTTTAAAGGGGCTAGCCTAGCTCCTCTAGACTTAAAAGCAGTTATCTTAAAGCTTAATATATAACTATAGACTTTAATACCTCTTAAGGAAGAGGCTAGCCTCCTTAACCCTTAGGTCTTAATAACTCTAAGGACTATTCTTAAGGCTAGCTCTTAGTTTAACTATCTTAAAAGATAAATTAAAAGGCATTAAAGTAGCTCTTCTTTCTTTATTTTAAGGGCATTAAAGTTATTTTCTAAGGGAATTAAAGCAATGATACATAAGATAGCATTATTAAAGTTTAAGATGCAAACCCTTTAATAGTTAAATAAGACCCTTAATAAGTAGTGCAAAGTAAAATGAACTTAACTATAGAATAAAGAGATAATAACTCTAGAGGAAGAAAGAGATGCAATTAATTAAATAGATATTAATGCATAGCTATAAGCTAAATTATTAATAAGAGAGGGGCAAGAGAGAGAGGCTTAAATGAAAGAATAATGCTATAGAATTTATAGGAAGCTTAGTTATAATGCAAGGACTTATTAAGAGGCTATTAAGCTATCTAAGGAAGAAGAGAGTAATTAATTTTAATTAATTAAATGCTTAGTTATGTTTTTATCTTAAGTCTTATCTTAAGGGTTAAGAAAAGTATATTGCATGCTTATTTATATTGCATGCTTATTATATATATTATAATTAATTAAAAGTTAAAGAAATATCTATAGCTAGCTAAGATTATTATATATTATTAATAAAGCTCTTGCTATAGAAATAAGTTGCAATGCATATTATTATAAGGTTAATAGTTATAATAAGAAGGTAAAGAGATTAAAGATTTAAATAAGTAAGACTTAGTGCATATAATATAAGGAGAGATATATAATTATTATAATGAATATATTAAGATTAAGTATTAATATACTTAATATCTAGGTAATGCTATATATTAAGATATTAATAACTATTATTAATTATATATAGCAAAGTAAGCATATTAAATAAGATAAGTCCTAAAGTAAAGCTATAGTCCTTTAGATCTAGGCAAAAGGGATAATAAAGAGAGTTTAACTCTTAGTTGCATAAGTAGCTGCAATAAAGAGCTATATTAATAAGTAAGTATATTAATAAGTAGTTCTAGACTTAATAATAAATAGGAGAGAAGACTAAGATAGATATAAGGATAAGGAGGAGCTATATAATATCTATTAAGGATAAAGTAAAGAAATAAATTTAAAGGAGCTTAATATCTTAAAAGATAGGGAGGAGGTAAGTATATAAGAGCAAGAGCTAGCAATATAAAAGGCTTAATAGTAAGCAATATCTTAAGCTATAAAGGGGTAGGAGGAGTTCTAGCTATTTTAATAGAGATTAAAATAATAGCTTCTTAATAGGTATATATTTTGCTTAATAAGGAGTAGCACTAAAGATAAAGGCTATTTTAAGTTGCAATATTTAAGGGCTTTAAGTATAAGGGGGAAAGTATATAAGTCTTTTTAAGTAGCTAAGAAGATAAAGAGATTCTTATAATAATAAGAGGTTATAAAAAGGTTTAAGTGCTATATTAAATGCTTTATATTATAAAAGTTATATAAGGCTTAAGAAGAGAATAAAGTTAAGGGAGATTAATAAAAGAGATTAAGAGCTAAGTATTAATATAAAGGCATTATAATCTTTATTATTATATTTATATAAATATTATTATTAAATAAGAGTAATAGTTTATATAGAAGATTTAAGTTTTAAGAGGTAGAGAGTTAGTTAAAGGAAGAGAGAATAAAGTAAGTATAAAGATAAATAAGTAAGTAAATAAACTAAGTAAGACTAAAGGCATTTAATATTTATTAAGTGTTTATAGAAATAGCAAAGGAGAATTGAATTAAGAAAAGGATTTAAAGAGTTAAGTATTAAATATAATAAAAATCTTCTTCTTTAAGGCTCTTAAGTCTTAGTCTTTAAATATTACCTTTAAATATTAATAAAATAATATATATAGAATTTAAGCTTTAATACTTAATAATTAATATCTTAAAGATTAATTAAATTAAGCTAACTTAACTTTAAATTCTAAATTGCATGCAATAGGTATAAAATAAAATCCTATATAAAATGAAACTATGCTATTAATAATAAGGGGTAGGCGCAAATTAAAAATAGGGGGTTAATGCAAATTAAAACTTAATTATAAATATAAATAATATTAATACTATTAGAAAGCAAGGAAGTAAGTAAGTATCTTATAAGAGTTTTAAAGTAATCCTATTTAATTTATAGTTATAATTCTAAGTTAAAGTTTAATAGTTAATTAAATAATATAATAAGAAGTAAATATTATAAGAGGAATTAACTAGCTTAATTAGCTAGAGAATTTATAGATTGCAAGCTATAAGTAAGTTAGCATTTATAATAAAGTTTAATAGTAAGCATCTTTAAGATTAAGGGGATAGGCAAAAGAAAGCAAGGGCAAGAGTAAAGAGATAAAGAAGTTAAGCAATATATTTATAAAGCTTGCTAGCTATTATTTAATTCTTATTATAGCATGCATTATAAAACTATTTATTTATTTATTTATATTTCTATTTCCTATTTATAAAGATTATAAGATTATATATATTGCTTATAAGGTATTTACTTATTTAAAGAAGAACTATATATTAATATTTATATTAAAAGTAAGTTAAATATAAGAGGTAACTAAAGTAATTCTTAATATTATTAAGAACTAAGCTAAGTTAAAGAAGTAAGAATTGCTATTATTAATAATTAAATAAATCTTATATTTATTACTACCTAAGGATAATAATAAAGAGTATAATTAATATAAGTATATAAGTTTAAATAATTAATATATATTAAACTATTATAAAGTTTAACATAGGTTTATTAATAGCTATAAGAGAGAATAATATATAGGGCAAATAATAATAATAAAGAAGCTATAAAGAGAAGGTATATAATATTAATAATTATTCTAGACTTAAGTAAAAAGTAGCTTTATTAAGGTTAAATATAATATTAAGGTTTGCAAAGGTAAGGACTAAGGAATAGAAAGTATTAATTAAATAGCTAATTTTTTAAAGTAAATCTATTAAGAGGATAAGGAGGCATTTAAGAGTAAGAATAAGGCATAGATATAAAATATCTATAATAAGTAGGAGGTAAACCTATGGTTAAATTGAATAGGATAGCTAGTATATTTAAATGGAATTGAGCTAGATGCATTATAAGAGTTAATGCAAGCAATTAAGGATAATAAGCTTATATTATAATAAAAGTAAGTAATATTTAATTTTATATTAAATTAAGTATATATAGCTACTATTTAATATAGCTTAAGGTTAGCTAAGTTATTTAAAATTAAGTATAAGGAGGTTTATATAATAATATTAATGCTATTTAATAGTAAGATAAAGGATAATATATAGCTAAAGTATAAGGATAGATAGAGAATATTAATATATATTTAGCAGTAAATAGAGTTAAAGGATAAAGATAAGTAACTATTATATTTTATAATAACTAAATAAGCTAAGTTATAAGATAGATTTAATAGCTATATAAAGTAAGTTATTTTAAGAATTAATATATTAAGTAAGTTTATATAAGATAAATTAAAAGAAATATATTTAAATATAATCATTTTATTTTTAAACTACTTATTTAAGAATAAAGATTATTATAAGAGTATTATTATTAATAGGTTAGCTATAATAGGTATATTAAAAAATAATAAATAGTTAATATTAATAGAGTATATATTAATATATTTAGCTATAATTAAAGTAGCTAAGTATTTAATATTATATTAATTAATATTAAAATGCTAAGAGGAGGTAATATAAAAGTAATAAATAATAAGCTAAAAGAGAGCATGCAAGGAAGTAACTAAGTTATTTTAAATTATATAATATAAAGTGCAATAGTTTATAATATAAATAGCAAAAGGGGAGGATATTAATTTAATATTAATAAATTAAATTATTAATATAAGAATATATAAAATAAAGATTAAGTTTATAATATTAAGAGCTAAGATAATTAATTAGCAAGGGACTAACATTATATATAAGTAGATTTAATTAAGTATAAGAAAGATATTAAATATATTTTATAATATATTAATAGAGGTAAGGAGGATATTAATTAAATTGATAATAGTTAATAATATAAAGAGAATAAGGGAGGTATTGCTAAGGATACTATAGTTATAGATTGAGGATAATTATAAGTAGAAAGAGTTAAGTTATTTATTTTTAAGTAATAATAAGAATAAGTAATAAGTTAAGGAGAGTAAAGATTAAGTTATAAATTAATTATTAAAATTTAAAAAGAGGCGCAAGGTATAGTTAATAAAGAGGTTATAAGATAGCTAGCTATATAAGATAAGTATAATATAAAGATATAAGCAAGCAATAAAGAAATTCTAAGGATTAAAATAAATTAAAGCATTAAGTTTAGCTAAGATATTAATATAAACATTAAAAATATTAAGGTTATAGATATTTAATATAAGTAATAGCAAAGTAAGGAATATATTAATGCATTGCATAATAATATATTTATTAGCAATATATTATAAGGGGTTTTAGAAATTAAGAAAGATTAAGATAATATATTAATATTTATTGCAAGAGTTTAAGAAGTTATTAATATAATATATATAGTTAGTTTTATTGTTTTAATAGAATATATAAGGCATAGTAAAGAATAAATAGAGGAGAAGTGCATTTTTATAGGCAAATAAGGTTATAAGCTAAGAGGGTAAGAAAGAGAGAAAGGGCAATATAATAATAATAAGTAGTAATAATAATAATAATAGTAATAAAAAGGTTAAGACAAAGGCAATAAATAGAGAAGTAATAGATAAGAGTAATAATAAGAAAGATAAAGAAGAAGAAGAAGTATTATATTAAGTAGTTAAGCTTAAGATTAAAAGAAGAATAGATATTTTATTAAAATAAAGACTTAGTCCTTACTATTATATATATAATCAAGACCTACTATTATATATATAATCAAGACTTACTATTATATATATAATTAAACCCCATTGAAACTTATATTATCTCTTAATCTCTTTTAAATTATAAGAAATCCTCCTCTTTTTCTCCTTTATTATTATAATAATTATTTTTACTACTTAATCTATAAAGAATAGACTGTTAATATATTAATCTTATCTTAAGAACTTTATTATTATTGCTCCCTTCTCTTATATTATTTACTTTCTCTATAGAATATGCTAAAGGCATATTTATATTAAGTAGCTTTAAGATAGATATTTTCTGCAATTTATATAAATCATTATCTATAGCTATTTAAATCCTAAGCACCTTAAAGTCCTTAATAAGATCTTGCATGCTATTATTATTAGGAATAGCAATATTCAAGGTAGGCTAAATAATATGCATATTTAATGCATTATAAATCCTAAAAAGATTTAAAAGCTCATTTATAACTGCAAGGACTATCTCTTAGAACTTATCCTCTTTTTTAATGCTATCTATTTAATAAATCTTATTATAGCATATAAAAAGGCTCTTTAAGATAAAGATATAGCTGCTAGGCCTAAATATATCTATTATAACTGCTAAAGGTTGCTAAGCATAGATCTTCTTTGCTAAGCTACTATTAAGAAGACTAAGCTTCATACTAAGGTACTTTAATATCCTTATTAAAAGTGCTAGACCTCTTATAATATTAATGCTATTCTTAATAAGGAATGCTTTAATATCTTAATCTATCTCAATTGCAATAGGGCTTAATTAGCAGTCCTATTTATAGATAAGTAATACCTTTATATTGAGCAATTAAATATCCTTAATTATCAATTTATTAAGGCTATTATGCTATATAGCTTAGGTCTAATGTTTAATGAAGTTAAATAGTATTACTTAGCTGCCCTTGCAGATCTCGTTAGCTACCTTGCTTATATTTAGCTCTAGGTAGGTAAGATATTATTGCAAGTGCTAACTATAAATATATCTTAGTGCATTGATAAGATATTTCTAGCCTTAGCTCTTAAATACCTTATATAGGATTGCTATCCCTATTATATAGATCTCTTGCAAGGATAGCCTCCCCTTAAAATCCCTGTCTTGCAGCTGCTTAGCAATAGCTAGCCTATTAAAAGTCTTATCTCTGTCTTTATAATGATTCCTGCGGCCGCTATAGCTAAGCTTGGCCTAGAGGGCCTCTATTAAAGTAGTTAGTTTATTATTTCTATTGAGTCCTTGCCTTGTTATTTGCCTGCCTATGCCTAGCTATATCATAACAAGTTTATTATTAGTCTAAATAGCTTATATAAGTCTAAGGTCAATAGATAGTTACAATAGAATGCTATCTTTGTCTTTATTATTATTATTATTATTATTATTATTATTATTATTATTATTGCTATAGTTATTTGCTTTATTTAATATCTCCTGCGAAGCCTAGGAAAATTAAGTTCCTCCTCCTAAGAGGGTATCTATTAAGGAGAGCAAAAGTGGCTTCATATAGCTTATATGCCTATCTATCCCGCAAGCGACCTCTTTATTATTAACTTAAATATATTGCCTAGCAAGCTAGCTAATAAGGTAATTTAATATGCCTTGCTTAACTAGGGATGCATGCCATTGGTTAAGAAACTTCCTAAGCTTCCTCTTATATTTAGAGAGGGTCCTAGGTAGGTCTGCATGACCTAGCTTATTAGGCGCAGCGGGTAATGCTATGCCTTGCCTTGATGAGCTAATAGTGTCTGTCCTTGAGATAGACTCCGGCAGGAAGCTCGATAGCAAGCTACTATGCCCTTCGGCGCTAGGACTCCCTTGAGAGCTAACTATCCTCTGCAAAAGACTTTGACTTAAGCTGGCCTCTCTTGGGTTAAGGCTATTGATAGCTAGTAAGCCCCCTCGCGAACCCTTATTATATTTAATGGCTGTTATGTTGTTAGTGTTTAGGCTGCGATATATAGATAACTTAAACCTCCTAGATTAAGGACTAGGCTTATTAGGAGAGTTGCTAGCATAGTTAGGCAATTGAATATACTTAGCAAGCTTTGCTATTGCTACTGCTAGGGCTGTTGTTCTTTTTCTGCTTGCTAGTAATATTATTATAGATTTGCTTATTAATAATAATAATAATAATAATAATAATGATAATAATAATAATAACTGCTTTATATTGCCTCCTTACCTTACTATTGCAAATAAGAGAGAGAGAGAAAGGGGTTGCTTATAATATATTAATAAACTAATAAATATAATATTATTAATAATACCCTAGGCTAATTTCTTAGGCGACTAAGGTATATTGCGCTAAAAACTAATCTAGCCTAGCCTTTTTACTTTTAAAAAAATGCATATACTAAGCTAAGTATATTAATCCTTTATTATAAAGCTTATATTGCATATATAATAATATTAATAGTATAATAATTTAAACTATATAAAAGGAATTATTAATTTACATTTAATTAAATATTAAACCTTATATATAGAATATAGCTTGCTACTTTATATATTTTAAGAAATTTAAGGGGATTACCCTAGACCTAGCTCTCTTGCATTAATATTAAAAGCTAATTAAAACTCCTCTAATTAAATTAACTCTTATCTTTATATATTATATATTTATATTATTATTATTATTATTATTATTATTATTATTATTATTATTATTATTATTATTATTATTATTATTATAGCCCCTAGGCATAAGAAGACCAAGGCTATATTAAAAAGGTACCTTAGGCCTAGAGGCTGCAGGGGAGGTATCTCTTCCTTATCATTATCTCTAGTAAATATTCACTTAACTAGACCTTAAAATATTATACTTTGCTACTTATAGTTAAGTTCGCCCTTGCCTATAGCATTTAGAAGGAGAATATCATTGACCTTAGCATAGTTTAATATACTATAGTTAAACTTCTCCTTTGTTACTAGTAGCAATAGTACCTCTGCTAGTAGACTGGGCAATGATATTAGCATAGGCTCTATTGCAATAAGCCCTGCCTTCCCTAAGTCACTATCTCTAAGCTTAAATGCTTTGTTATCTATTGACAGCCCCCTAAGGCATAATAGGCTGCGACAATATATAGATTTAAATAGGCTAAGCTTATTTAGACCTCGAATTAAAGAGCGACATAGCTAAAGGGAATATATACTAAGTATGCTCTTCTAAGCCTAGACCTTTTATATCCTATACTTATATAGCATTGATAGACTCTATAGGCAATAATATAATAGACATTGCCATTGCCTTAGATAGCAATATATTGCTAGATAGCAATTCATTAATATTTAGCACCGATATAAAGATTGACCTAGCAAAGGAGAATAAGGGGCAATGGCATATATATTTAATACCTCTACCTAGTTATAGGTCCTATTATTTAAATATAATACTTATCTCTATATAATATATATATTAACTAACTATCTATCTTAGATAGCATGCTAAATAGGGACAATGACCTATGCAATAATATTATTATTATAAATAAGCATTCTCTAGATAAAGTGCATAATAAAGAATAAGCCAAGCCCCTTGCTAGTGAGCTACTTAACTATTAAGAAGTTTATAATTAAGTTAAGGAGGAAGACTTAGATAAAGGAGAGAAGCTAGCTCGATATATTATTTATATCCTCATTGCTAGCTTAGTATTATATCCAGCCTATTAACATAAGGACCAAGATGCATTATATCTCGCAAACTGCTGTTGCTATCTATATCTGCGCAAGACATGGGCCAAGACTAATATATAGGTCAAGGGGATGTCCTTCACCGAGCGAGAGGAATAGTCACGGCAGTTTGGCCTGAACTAGTCTATCCAGCCCCTTGATGCCTCCGTTATGGGTCTCTGTCGCGATTAGCTGCCACTGGCCAGCCGGTTAGAGGCCCAATTCGCGGGCTAGCGCAAGGGCAAAGACTGGTCTGACGCCGAGATCTATCTCTATAAAGACGATGTGCCGGAGCGGAAGCTGGCGCCCGCGGTCCACGATATCGATAGCTTCCTATATATAACGAGAGACCTGCACATTCTAAGGGGCCCGCTAAACATATGCATCACGGCCCAGCTAAAAGTTCTCCTCTCCAAGTCTATCTATATCTATATGCCCATGGTCATTCGCAATCTAGGTTTTAAGGGTTGGGTTAGACCTAGGTTTGGCATCTATAATATAAGGTAGGTATGCAGGGGCGTTTATACCTTGGGGTATAAAATATAAATCTAAGGTCTAGACTAAGAGAAAGACTAGGGTTGCTATAACTATAGAAAGGCAGAATAATAAGCTTAGCCTAGAGGGCTATAAGCCTATTAGCTCCGGTCTTATACCCCGGGGTATGAAATAACTCAAGGCTATATATAAGCTCCTCTTTATATATTATAAGAGGGCTGATTTTTTTAACCCTGGGGTAGAAACTAAGAAGTCTTAAGATTCACCCTAGATAGCTTCTAAGTATAGGATTTAGCTTTTATACCCCGGGGTATGAGGCCAAGACCTTACTATCTTTACTGTCCATTGAGTTTATACCCTAGGGTATAAAATCTAGCTTCATTCTAGAGCTTAAACTTAATTATAAACCTTTCTCCAAGAGTTAAGTTCCCCTTTAATAATAAGTAGGTAAAGTTTAATTGACTAAAAAATAGAAGATTGTTACTTCTTCCCTCTATTAACTTGAAAGACTTAAGAGGGAATGTATAGTTAATGTAATATAGCTAAAGTGATTAATAAGATATTAATAATTGCTTTGATTATAGATATTACTATTAGGAAAGAATAAACTAAATAGCATATTTAATAAGAAGAGATTGAAAAGAAAAGTGGAAGTTTATTATAATATAGTAAGGTAGGGGACAAGGGTTTATAATGAGATAGGGACCCCTTATTAGCCATTATACTCTATAGTTTCTCACTTACCTTATACCTTATATTATATCTCCTTATCTATAGCTTATTATAAATAAAAATAAGTAATAAATTATTATAAAGAGCTTAAAAACTTAATATTAAAGAGAAAAAAGGAATGACTAAATATAGCTAGCATTTTAAAAGTAAATATACTTAAATGAGACAGTTTAATATAGCTTACTTATATATAGGTTATAATACTTAAAGCGAATAATATATATAACTAAGATAAATTTAAGAGTCAATAGGAATGCGTTATATTTTATTTATATTATTAACCTATCTAAATAGATGTGTCTTTACTAGTCGCATTAAATCTAGCATTAGATCTATTCTTAATGCATAATAAAAGAGGTTCTTTATTAACTATATATTTAATTTAATCTTCTATAGCTCCTGCCTTGGATAACTTATATATCTACCTTACTATATTAACTTAAATAATAATAATTGAAATGATAGATAAGGATAATGACTAAGTAAGCATAGAGGGGCTAAGATAGGATAGGCGCTAGGATTTAGAGATAGCTAACTAGAAATGAGTTTTAACCGCAGTTTAAAAATCCTTATAAGTAAATAAAGGGGGGAATTAATTGCTTTTATCTCCTTGCTAGGCTATGATTTATTGATAGTTTAGTTGCTTAACTTAACTTAATTTATATAAGGTAATAAGTATTTAACTCCTAGCTTAGTTTAGCAAAGGGTTTAATTTAGCTATTTAAACCCCCTATCTAGCTATAGTCCTATACCTAGGCAGATAATATCCCATAGCTACACTTAATTAATAATATAGTCTAGCCTATCCCTAATAATAATATGCAATATAATTATTTTCCATAGTTAAAATTTATATATATTATTTTAAAGTATAAGGATAATTATCTTAATCCTATAAAATACCTCCATTAAAAACTATTAATAATAAATAAGCCTATTAAACTAAGGAGGCATTATCTTCTATCTAAGTAACTAGAGAAAGATAGCATTGCTATTATTAACTTTATTAAATATTAAGGCAAGGCAGAGAGCTTAAAACCCAAAGAAAAGGAAAAGAATGGATAAGGATAATAAGCATAGAAAGAAGAAAGCAAAGAAAGCGCACTTTAAAGACAAGGAATCTATCTAGGAGTAGGCATAAAAATATCAAATTCTAACGGCGCATATGCCTACCAAGGCTCTCACTTCCACTTAGAGCCTAGGCAAGAATTGACAATTAGACATAAAGCATATGCAAGCTCTCTATACTGTTTTTATATAAGGGGGGCTAAACTGGAAGGCAGAAGAGAACTATCTCTTGGTCCTTTATAGCAAGGCCGATGTCTCGAAGATAATAAAGCATCTTTAGCAGCGGAATGAGGTAAGTAAATCCAATCTAGCCAATGAACTACCATTCTTTAAAGAATGGCTATCAATAAACCAAGGGAATTTAGTGGAGGTCATGGCTAGATAGCACTGCGTCAAGGCCCTAGAGGCCTATATGCAGGAGATTAATGCTGCAGAGGATGAGCTATAGTAGACTTATAAGTTCTATAACAAGGGTAAGTTCTATTAGCTGCCTATGCTTCTTGTCTTATAGGGTGATGTCTAGCATTTTAACTTAGCTAAATTATAATAGATACCCTACCTCTTAACTTAAATCTTAAGCTTTAAGTCAATTGATAGGACCTAGCTATAATAAATAGTTATAGCTAGATCTAGATGCAAGTTATTGCAGCGTTAAGTCAAGATCTTAAACTGTTCTATGGCAAAGCTATTAAGGTTAAAAAGTAGATAATAGATATCTTGCAATTAGAAAGCGAGAAGTAGTTTCCTACTTACTATCTAGCTATAGTCTAGAGAAATGAGAGATAGAGGGCAATAGCTATGAGCTAGTGCAAGATATCCATTGGCAGGGCTACCTTTAAAATCTTGGCATAAGACTGGATAATTAGCTATAGAATTAATAATATAAGTCTAAGATTAAGCAATAGAGCCTCCCTATTAAGCATGCTAAACTAATAAAATTGCGCGTCTTAGTATTAGTTTATAACCTTCTATGCAATGTTATATATGCTCTCTTAACTTCCTAGGGATGCTACTAATAATATAGAGTTAATAGATTAAAAGAAAATATTAAATTTCCTTAGCTTAATATATATAAATAAATAAGTCTAGGCGCTCTTCTATCTATTAATATTAGCTGCTATTATTAATTATATAATAAGATGCTAATTTAGCTTTCTTAATGCAATTAATAATATAAGATATTATAAATTATATAAATGCATCATTAAAACCTATTAACTTTACTTCCTTAATATTCATTGCATTGCTAGCTTAACTAAGGAGGAGGGGAAAGTGCTATTTTAAGTCATAGGTTATATTATAGCTTAGCTAAACAAGACACCCTAGATAATCTTAAACCGACATAATAATAATAAGCTACCTTTGCAAGCAGACCTTAAGGCAGCGCTAGAGCATTATATAGATTAAACTATTTAAATAGCTAAGAATAAGCTAAATGCTTTTATATAGGATTCAATATATATACCCTTAATGCCTAAGACTGCCTCTATTCTCTTGCAACAAGAAGTTCTTAACTTTATATTAATATACCTTGCTAACTTTAAAGGTATAGCTATAAAGCCATATCTAAATCAATTACCTAAGGAGGTTAACTATGCTTAATATATAAAGCGCTTTTCGCATAATATATAGAAGGGAGTTTTAGCCATTATCTAGCAATGGGTAGGGGAAGATATTCACTTAAAATAGATATAATCACTTAATAATAACTGCATCGATAGCTATGCTTAGGTTAATATTGCTTATAAAAACATAGCCTCTCGATCTATTGCTCTAAGCTTAACTAATTCATTCTATGATATCCTTAAGGACAATTTAGAACTTAAGAGCGACCTTATATTATTAAGCAAGCTTAACTCTAGGGGCTTCAATATAGCATTAGTTAGATTAATTGCTTAGCAGCAGGGGTATAATTATTATCATTGCCCCGGGGAAGGGGTAGAAAAGGGTTCAAGGGCAGATACCTTAGCAAGGGCTACTTGCAATAACAAAGGGGATAATCCTCAATATACTGCCGGTTTGCCTTGGGTTGAACCTTTGCAAGCTCTTGAAGAGGCAGGGGCTAAAGGGCAAGGGAGTCGAGGGCTAGATAAAGAAGAAAGAGGCAGGAGATTAAGTGGTGACCCTATTGTCATTATTGCTACTTTTGCTATAGATAATGATAATAATAATAATAATAATAATAATGCATTGCAATTAGATATCTCTTCCTTAGTTGAGACTATAAGAAAAAGGCTACTATCAATGGAAACTATAGATTTAATTATAAATTAAAGGCAGCATAATATACTATATTAGAATCTCCTACCCTTAGCGCCGCTAGCAATGAAATGTCCTAGCAAGGAAGAGATAACTAAAATAATGCTGCAGTGGAATGCATCCTTCTTAGCAATTAATTTAAATAGTTTAAAGCAAAAGGAGATAATGCCTATAAGAAGATCATTGCTATCTACTTTATTAAGAGTCGCTAGGTTATTATCTTAAATAGTATAGCGAGAGCCCTTATAGGCATATAGTATTAAAGCAGCTTAATATAATAAAGTATTAATACTATAGTTATACTTATAATTATAATTTGCTAGGAGGGCATAATTTATATTGAGTTTTACTAAGTATATTTTTAACCCTTTTTAACCCCGGGGTATAAGGTTCTAAGCCTTTAATATATATAATTATAGCATATATAGAGATAAGACTAACTAAGGTAATAATAGTTTATTCTAATAAATTTATATAGGGAAGTGTCCTTTTATATTTTAAGCTCTTAAGTGCCTTATTAATTTTCCTATTAAACTAAATAAATAATATAATGCAAGGGGTATTAGCATTTCCTATGGATTAAATGCTCTAGTTACTTAATACTCTATCTATCTCAAGGGCTTTAGCTAAGGAGCTAGCAAAAAAAAAAAAAATAATTAATGCATAACTTTACTAATGCAATAAATAAGCTTAATCTTCTCTTAAGTAAGGCTAATAAATTTAAGGATAATTCTATTGATATAGGTGCTATTAAGGAGAGTAATAATAATAAGATTAAAAGTTTTATTAGTATTGACTTTATAGATAAACTCTATATTAATGCTAGCGACTTAAATGAGGAGGATAGAATGCTAGCTACTGTAGCTAGAAATGACTTTAAGATTAAACACTTAAGTAAAAGTTTTAGAATGAAATGTCAATACTTATATTCTCCTCTTTAGCTCCTCTATTAATAACTATTGCATTTTCCCTAGCTAAGAACTTCTTATTATAAACAAGCGAGCCCAATTTTAATGCTACCTAAGCATTAGAAATATTTTAGTGGAGATATATAATGGACTATAGGAGGAGGGCTTCTAGGTTTAAATTCGCTGACTCTAAAGATAAGTACTTTCTCATTTTCTACCTAGATATAATTAAATTATCAATCGACCTCTATAGCCAATTATAAGCTAAAGTAAGTACTTTAATAATGTTATATTTACCTTATAATATTAATATTTATTATATATTAGCAAGTATATAACGATTAACTTGCCCTTTAATATCTATAATAAAACCTTTTAAGTTGCAACTATAGCATCTCGAGAGCTATAGTTCATAGTAATGCACTTAATATAGAATTAAATAGATAACTAGTCTAGTTTGCATAGCTAGCATTAATAATAGCAAAAGGCTTCCCATTAAAGTAGCGCTATTAAGCAATACTATGCTAAAGCTCTTGCTAAATATATTATAAAGATCTTTATAGATAGAGAACTCCTAGGCAAGGGAGTTAAACCCTCTTAGAGCTTAAACAACTAACAGTCATTAAGCTTATCATATAATAAGTAGATAGCCTTCTAAATACTATTTATAGAGAATTGGACAACCTTTTCCTAGAATTATGCATATAATAGGTTTTAGCTTGAGAATGAACCTGCCTTTTATATATATAATTATAGTGCTAACATTAAAATCGAAGTTAATAAGGATCTAAAGAAGCTCCCCATAGAAATGTGCCTACGGCTAAGGGATGAGGATAATAACAAAGACCTTGATTCTAGTTCTAGTTCTAATTCTAACTTTAACTTAGATAATTCTAACTTAAGTTCTAGTTCTAGTCACTATAGAGGCTAGAGACAAGATGCTAATGGAACCAGTGAATCGACACATTATAAAGGGCATAGAGAAAGCGAAATAGATACTAAGAATAATAATGATAGGTATTAATAGCACTTATATAATGGTAGACTTAAGCATCTCTGCACTAAACTCGAGAAGAAATATAATCTCAATAA
Source organism: Nectriaceae sp. PG4201 (assembly GCA_023628695.1). Lineage (NCBI taxonomy): Eukaryota > Fungi > Ascomycota > Sordariomycetes > Hypocreales > Nectriaceae > Nectriaceae sp. PG4201. The sequence continues at coordinate 19,812 of JAMAKE010000162.1, read as the reverse complement.
TATTAATTAGATTTCATATATATTAGCTGCAGATATTAACTGCATTGAGTATATGCTAACCGAGGCTTTTAGAGAAGGCAATAGTAGCTAGGAGAGCTAAAACCGTGGAACATTATGCCTTCTAGCAGACCGGCGCAAACTCGTCGAGCATTATAGGGGCTTGCGAAGGTTCACGTTCTATCCCTTAGCATTCCACCCTCAATACAGGAACTTTTCCTCGCCTCATCCGCTACGATTCCTAGATAATATATACACTATGATGCGAGATAATATGAGTTATCGCAATAATAGTGCTAATGATGCTCTTTCATTCGGTTACTTCTATGCCTACTTGAATATTAAGCAGACCATCTAGAGCTGCCCAGAAGACCTGCTTCCCGCCCAAGGCATCGCAACTAATGCCCTTACTTTACCCCCTAGCGAGGCAAGCTAAAGAGCATGCATTCGCGCCTGCCAATAGAAGCTACTGTAGACTCTCTCTAGCGAATAGACACCTGATTAGCCGGAGTTATCCATACCATTCGCATGCAAGCAATATTATATAAGGATATCTATATCGCAGAACTAGCTTGCATTTTGGATAGAGTAGGTAGTGACTATCTAGATAAATAAGCTCGAAAGTCACTAGCATTACTTCTTTAGCATGCTTTAGCCTATCTTTCAATTGATATGCTTCTTTATTAAGGAAAAGCAGTTATATATAGCCATTCTGCGAAGCTTTTAGCTATCTATCTTTCTTAATATACTTTACTCCTTTGCTAAACTATTTAAACTAGCATTAATAGAGATATATTGCCAATTCTAAGTATAAGCTAATAAGGGCCTTGACTTAGCCCTCTCCAAGGCTATCGCAATATTAAATTGTCTAGGGAACTATTGCTTCACTGGCGACTCTAGGGTATTGATAAGCATTGTGCTCTGGCCAATGCTCACTATAGATAGCCTAAGGCTAAGTGCCTAGCTATATATATCGGCCGATATGCTTGACTTTCAAGGGCTAAGTGGAAAGATAGATATTATTAAGTGGCCTTGGATAAAGGATAAGGAGCGCAAGCTGATATTATTATATCTAGTGTCTCTAGAGTATTACTATGGCTAGGTAGTAGCGGCAAATTGCTATAGTTAAGTATAGTTTAGTTAGCTTAGGGTAGAGGCCATTAGCTATGCTAGCAATGCTAATGAATTCCTTAAGAAGATATTCTATGGCTTCTAGGTACCTTAAATAGTATTATTCATAGCCTATTAACTTTGCATTTAGCTTAATTAGGGAGCATGTAGTAGCTAGGAGCCAATAGAATATCTTTGCTAGTCATAGCATTTTAGCGCAATTTTAGAAGCTTAAGAGTTAAGTAAAGAGCCCTTTAATAGCTAATGAGTTAAGATGAACCCCTTTCCATTTCTTCCCTTAGGTATTACTAGATTGGCTATTACTTGCTTAGTAAGGATATTATTAGCTAATCCTTAATATAGGCAGTTTAAGAACCTTTTCTAGGATAATAATAGAGAGACTAGCAATAATATTCTAATGTCATTATTGCTATCTAGATTAAATAAGGCATAATGCGATTTTGCGGAGGAGATATATAATGCATGCCTTAAGGGCAATAAAATTAATAGGCAAGCTATAGCATTTAAAAACGCTATATAGTTATTAATACTTTATGAGGCAATCTGCAATATAAGCAAGGTCAATATAATAGCGCAGGAGTAGATTAAAGGGATCTCTAGTAAGATAGTAAATATAGGCATAGAATAGGTTCCGGGATATCATTATAAGCAGCTAACCTCACGATATATCATTTAACTAAATAAGACTTATGCCTATCCAAGGGCACAGCTTATCCTTATTGGCCCGCTAGGTAGCCTTAAGTGAGCAGCGATAGAGGTAGAGCTGCAGATAACAATAGAGGAGCATATTCTTAAAAGGAGTAAAAAGAGAAAGATTGACTTAAGTTGCGAGATACTATTCAAGAAAGTGCCGAAAGCTATCTAAGAGGGGTTTGCTAAGCTAGAAAAGTACTATATTAAGATAGATTAAGGCGCAGTCTAGCACTTAACCCTAGCTCATAGCTATTTAATGGATTGCCTAGGTAATCCGCTTTATAATCTAATGCTTATGCTAGCGTTAATATTTGCAGCCTATATAATGACATTGCATATTAAAGAGGGGGAGGCTAAGTTCTATTTAGCTAAGAAGAAGAAGGATATAGAAATGCTAGTAGCTATAATAGTTATAAAGATGCTTTAGTTTATATAATATAAAGCGTTTCTATGGGAAGAAAATGAGGAAGGCGTGCTATTAGTTGCTAAGATAATATAGAAGATTGATAAGTTAAACCTATAAATGAGTTCAATAGCAAGAGATTTAATACCTTTTTTAAATATACCTAGCTAATATCTCTATGCACTATTGAGCTATAGAAAATAGAGGGTTTAATAATTATATAATATAAAAGCTTAGATAGATAGATATGCTATAGGGTAACTGTTTAATGCTGCGGATAATTAAGTTAAAGCTTAAATTAGTAGAAGAACTTTATATAGATTATAAGCATTTACTTTCTATAATGAAGAATATAGAAAAGTTTATTTTATTGGTATTTAAAAGTAATAATGAGGTTTAAGTTACTTAATGCTCTTTAATTATTTAAGATCAATAGTAGTAAATAAGGTTTTATGCAAGCTAGGTCTAAATATAGTAGCAAAAGGGAGGCTTATAATAATATAACTTATAGTATTGCAAAGCGCAATGCTTATAAGTTAAATTGATATAGCTCTTTATTAAATTAAGTAGAGTGGTTCATAGTAATAAGATAGGCTATAGCATAAGCTAGCTAAGCGCCACGGTATTATAACTAATGAATTAACTAGATTGTAAATATTGAGTTTAAACTTGTCTAGGCAATTTTAAATATAATATAACCTTTAATCTAGGAAATATCACTTAAGCTATTTAATTAAGTTAAGAGCTAGATAAAGAATCTTAAGTATAACCTTCTTAATATAGGCCTCATTTAATAACTCTCTATAGTCATACTTTATAATGTCTATAATAGACTGCATATATAATAATATCTCAATTCATAAGACTATATTGGCTATATACTGCTATAATATAGCCTAGGATCTTGCATACTATAATATATTTAGATATGCCTTTTAATGTTTATCTTCCGGGATGCACTATCCCGAGCTAGCTTAACTATGCACCCTAGGTATATGCAATACTATTGAGTTAGGCTATATATCTTATTAATATAGCGGCCTAAATTATTACTTAGGGCAAAGCTCCGATTGCAATTTAATATATTGCATTTAAATGGACAGCAGTGCCAGTTGAGATAGGCACTATTATTATTAGTGCTAATAGATAAGAAATGACCGAGGGGATATATAATAGTTCCTGTCTTTTTAAGAAGATAGCTAGGCATATAAAGCACTAGAGCGCACTTAGAGTAGCTAAGTCTTATTAATTATTATTATTTGCTACTAGGTGCAAGTTTATAAGTAGGTTTGCTGGCCATAACGGTTCCTCAACTTATTTATCTTGTCTAGCAGGCTCGATAGTACTTAAAGTACCCTAATCATATTATGAGAGAGGGCCCTCATTCCCAGTTTAGATCTAATGAGGGTTGATGAAATGGAGATGCTAAAAATGCTAAGAATATAGAAGTTAACCCTCTGGTCTAGGTTGCCCTACTGGGTCTTAGCTGGAAATAAAAGGTCTCTACCTCGAGATGAAGAGGGGCTAGCAAAGCCTGCTGGCGGAGGAGAAAGGACAAAGTATAAGAGAGGATATGGCGGCCGCTAACATAGGTAAGGAGTGAATATGGTTTAGTTAGAGGGAACGAAGGTAGGGGTGCAATGAATGACTGCGGATGCACTACCAGGGCCAACTGTGAAAGAGAGAGGAGAGAGGAAAAGGAAGAGAGAGATAGCTGGAGAGAGCTTGCGCGGTTCTTTCCAATGGGTGCAGCCAAACGGATGGCAGATTTAGAAATGACGATGTGGGCGGGATATCTGTCCTGCCATCCAATTGGCTATGCTGCATAGGTATGCCTTAAAATCTATAAGTCGATATTAGCTATATAAACCTAGATTGGGCCAATTATATACTCCCTATAAAGTTAATAATAGCATTATAGTAGAAGTATAAAGATAGATATAATTATCACTATATAAAAGAAGCTTAAATCTCTATATATAACCCCATTTTACTTTATCTTTAGTGTCCTTTTCTAACCTCGCCTATTTAGCACTAGATTATTCATTGCTATATAAGATATTAAAAAATACACCGCAAGTAGAATTATCCTCCCTCTAGCTATTTGCTCTTCACTAGGTCCAATGCTTTATTTTCCTAACAATATATTTATAGAATATAATACTAAGCTTAGACATAGTTATGCCCAGTGCTAACCCTATTAAGATCGGAGACAAGTTAGATATTGTGGAAGTGAATGACATAGCCACCTTGGCGCAACTGGTCAACACTCTCAATGAACCTCTAAAGACAATGCAGCCCGCAATCTACATAGACCTTGAGGGCATGAACCTTTCTTGCCATGGAATAGTCTCAATTATGCAGATCTATTACCTCCCTCTAGAGCATATATACTTAATAGATATATTTATGCTAGGCAATAAATGCTTCTCAATACTAGGGAGCAAGGGCTATACTCTCAAGTAAATTCTAGAGTCTAAGGATATCCTAAAGGTATTTTTCAATGTCTATAATAATTTAAATGCACTTTATAGCAATTATCAAATCAAGCTAGCTAGTATTTAAGACCTTTAACTTATGGAGCTTGCAATGCGAACCTTTTTAAAGAGGTGCATCAATGGACTTTCTAAGTGCATCGAGAGAGACGCGCCACTTTCATCTTATGAATAATCGGTCTAGGCTTAAACTAAGGACAATAGAGTTTAGCTATTTACTCCTAAGAAAGGTAAATAATATAAGGTTTTTAATGAATGTCCATTGCTTAATAGCATTAAGTTATATTGCACTTAGGATATTTAAATCCTTTTATAATTATGGAAATGTTATAATAGCAAGATTAGTTATAAATAGTGCAAGAGAGTAATAGCTAAATCAAAAGCAAGAGTATAGCTATCTCAGTCCTCTAATTACTAGGGCAAAGGGAAATATATAGCCTTGGGCCCTGTTAAGTGGTTATAGAGATTATATGTTTTTATTTAGATGATCTATAGAAGAGCTCTAGGAAGAGAGTTTGCGCAATGGATCTCGATTTAAATACCTCTCTTTTAAGTAGATATTGCAAGATTTAAATAAGCTTATCTTAAAAGAAGTATGCAATACTTAATCAATAGCATTGAATAATTATTCTTATTGCTTCTAAGTAGATAGGCAATTATATTGGCTTGTAAGTGGGGTCTGCTCCGAGGCTTAGGCATCAAGGCAGCTTTGCAGGAGATATGCATTTAGATATCTCTCAACCCTTGCATATATTCTCGCGAATATAGAGGTTGGTATCTTGTCTAGCCTGCTCTTTTCCTTCTTCCTTTTCTTCTTCTTCTTCTTCTTCTTAACTAGACTATTACTCGCGATATTATAAGCGGGCAAATAACCAATTATGAACTGCTTAGTCTTTTATAATAACCCTTTACTTGAACGGTTCTAGTAGCATGGCTATCTCTAATGAGTATTCCTTCGACTATTGCAGCTGCCTAGTCAGGATTGAAGGAGTTAGGGGGGCTGCTCAATTGATAGTCTATCTTTCGTGCAATCGCTGCTTGCCCGACAAAGAAGAGATTTATAAAGCACTTAAAGATATTAACTCGATTTATAATCTAAGCAAGAGATAGAAGAAGATATGCAAATTGGAAAGGCAAACTATTATTATAAATACCATTAAAGGCCTATAGGGCCGGATAGATATGCAGCCCTTAGTTGATTGATATGGTCTAGATGCTGTGCATTCTTTAATAAGAAGGTTAATAAAGAATGGGGTCTTCATGTCAATCACTACTGCGAAGAAGATATTTCCTAGATTAGCATATAACACATCGGCCCCTTCTGATGCTGATGAAGGGGCGATAGAAAAGAGGCCGGTGGCATACGAGATGATTGAAGACAATGTGCTAGAAGAGTTGGACCATGGACCTGGGATTGAAAGAGAGGTCCTAGCGGAAGACAGATCCTGGGAGAAGGTCCCGGCTGAAGAAGGACCCTTAATGGAAGAAGCCCCAGCTAAAGAAGGATCCTTGGTAGAGGATGTCCCCGCTGAAGAAGAGACTCCGGCGGAAGACGCTGCCCCAATGCAAGAAGCAAAACCCTTGGATAGTAGGTCTTCCTATGATATGCATGGTGTTTCTATATTTACTTACTATTATCATGATTCTAAAAGTATATAAGGAGCCATAAGTTAATAAGAGCAACTAAAGTGAGTAAGGATTGAGTTATTTACCATTTGCTAGTTAGCATAAGCTAGTGGTTCATTTGCAGAAGATCCTCGAGGCAGTGTGCTTTGCTTATAGGCAGGAAAAGATACTAACAATGCTATAGATGCATAGTTAGAGTTATGCTAAAGAAGCACAACTTAATACTTAGATAGATAAGTTTATCCTTCAATGGCATATTATTAGGGAAGGCCTTAGCATTAATAATAGCAAACTCCAAGGACTATTTCAATCGATAGCTACTATCTAAAATGCTGCAGTTGACCGTTAGACTATAGATATATATAGTATTAAAAAGTTTATAGTCGACGCCGCCAAGCTTATAGAGGTTCTAGAAGTCAAGCCATATAAGGACGTCATTAAAAAGATAACCCTAGGCATTGAGAAGGTAGTTAATGACTTTATCGAAGAAGAGCATAGGCTCTAAGAACAATAGGCAAGAGAGTTGGCCAAGATAGAGCATAAACGAGCGATGCTAGATGAACTGGAGAGAAGGACCCGTGCTGAAACAGGTAGGAGCTTGAGTGGATGTCAATGTTCAGTAGGGCTAGAAGTAGAGAAGGTGCTAAGTGAGGCAGAGAAAGAGTTTAAGGCAGAGAGGTTTTTCGTTATTAAGGAGCAGCATACTAGGCTTGAGAAGTAGGGTTTTAGATAATAAGGATGATAATTTATAGCAGCGGCAGGGAAGGACGTTTTATATATATTAAGCAGATCCTTAAATTTCTCCACCTTTAATATTATGTAATGCTCTATGATGGAATTGATGTCTAATAATGCGAAGGCGACTTGATCTAAGCAAACTTTAATATATAAGGAAAATCCAGTTTCCTCCTTTATTATATAGAGTAGGGAAGATATTATATGATTAAATGCTAAGAATGTGGAATAAATATAAGAACTATAAATGCGAGGTTTATAATAAGTTTTCTAAGGTCAATATATATTAGAAGGATCCAATTATTAAGCACCACTAGCTAGCAACCTTAGCTTGCCTAGCAAGCTCAATTGACCTATGAAAGTTATATTAGTAAGAGGAGCGGAATAGGGTTTGCAAAAGGGACATAAGCATACTATAAAGACTGCAGAGCTATATCTCAACCTAGACTACCTATTTCCAGTAGGAGGTTATCTGCCTCTTGAATATAGAGTAATTGCTTTCGGTGACAATAGAAAACTCTTGCAATAGCCTTGCGCAGGTCTAAATCAATATCTAATGTCGAAGTATATATCTTATGCGCAGCAGCTAGAAAGTCAAGAATGTCTTTAATAGCTGACTAGTTATCTTTAGTTGCATGTTTAAACTTCTGAAGAGCTAGTGGCTTTAGCACAAGGATAGAATAGACTTTGACTAAATAGAGGTCTAAACCTACATAGCATGCGGGGATGACTATCGGGGTTCAAGGTATAGGGTAATAAAGCCTAAGGATGCATGTTCTCATACTAAGAGATAGCCTAATTATTATACTATAGACTGATAATATAATTGCTTTTGCAGTGTTATAGATATCCCGGAGCTATAGTTGTTTTGTCTCAGGCTATTATTTTGTTATTACCTTATTTAAACTGCCTGCCCCGCATTCTATAATATATCTCTCTCATTTATCGGTCACACCCTCTATTTACCTTCATTGCCTATTATAAACATAGCAGCCCAGAATATCGCTAGACATTATAGCTCTATCAGACAAGAGTATAGATTATTGCCAATGTCCCCGGAATAGTGAGACTCAGGATAGTGCTAAGCTCAATAAGTTATTTCCCTGCAGAAGGTGTCTCTTGGACATACCGCCAATAGATACCTCAAGGGGCCTTGCAAAACAGGCTCTGTCAGAGGAGGAGGGGAAACCCATACTTAACAATAGAGCTGTCTATATGGCGCTTAAGAAGGCGAAGCTATTTCTAAAGCAGAATGCTAAGTACCTCAATGATAGCTGCATTGAAAGCGCCATCTAAACGCGCAATAAAGGAGAGGTCAAGAACCTAGTCGACAAATACAGCATAGAAGCATTGCGAACCTCAGTCAAAGGTCTCTTGACAGATAGAGTATTTAGATCTACTGCTAAGGCAATGGCCTATTTTCCTGACTTATTTCCCGGCATGCTAACCGAAGAAGGTTAAGAAGGAGAAGTCGCAGAAATGGACCTGCAAGGTGAGACGACCGAGCTATAGCCTGCCGTGGGAGCCTACTAAGAATAGAGCGTGCCTGTGGAGGAAGCAATGAAAGACCTAGAAGGTACGCAGGCTCACCTTATGCCGATCCGAGATACTAACTAGACTTGCCTAGATGCGGGCGGACTTCAAGAGCTATAGCTCGAGGCAGTCGTCCAAGATTGTCAAGCTCTAGTATATCTACTGTTTAATATCCTGCATAAGCTTTTGGTGCGGCTGCAGGAGCTACTGGAATAGGCATGCTATATCTATGGACAGAAAGAGATGCAAGACATTCTATAAGAGTATGGGTAGGACTGCGCTGAGGCAGTACAACTGGACTCTTGGATGGAAGAGTTTAGCCACCAGCATAAGACCTTTGATACTGATAAGAGTAGCGTCTCGCTAGAGGAGCTATTTCAGTCGGTGGCTGACATACGATATATTGCTGTTAGGCGCACCTGCATTGATTCAGCGAAGCTCAAGAAGTTCCTACTGGATGCAGAGGATCTCGTGAGGGCCCTGAAGGTCGAAGAGTATGTTGGAGTTGTCGAGAGCCTTTGACTAGACATCGAGAGAGTGCTTATTATACTGGGCTAAAATGCTTCCTTTGTGCAAGCCAGGGCAGAAAAGATATTTTTAGAGATCGTGGCTGAGCGAGAATAACTAGACCGACGAGAAAATGCGGCCAAAGAGAGCATATATAACGGGGTAGAAAGCTCTCAAGCTTTAGCTAGATCTGAAGTTATAGAAGCAATTAGGAAGGCAGAGAGGACTATTAACTTGAAAATTGAACGATGGAACTGAGAATCCCGAAGGTGGTTGAACGATGGTAATGTAAGGATATGGATAGTTAATAGGTAAAGAGTGAGGTCTAATTTCAAAAGCTAGTATAAGTTTTATTATTAGCTGTGATATGTTAGCTGGATTAGCTAGCATCACTAGCATAGATCATCCTATATTACCGCGGTAGTTAGGATAGTATACTTAGGCTATAGACAAAATACTTTAATATAATAACGATAGATATCTAGGCGAACTAATAGAATTAATAGAATAAATGATCTCTAAGTAGATTAGCAGTAGGAGATAGGTGTATGAAATATAAATAATATAAAGGACTTAGATAAGGATTTCTCGTTCTATCCATAGACCTATTGTCGGAGGAAATACTTGCGTCCACTTCTCTATCTCTACCTATATAACATGCTTAAAGGCCGCTTCCCCCTGCCTTACCCCTTGCCTCGCCATCTCCGTCGGGCTCTCCTAATAAGCCGTTAGGCTGCGGGATAGATGCTTACCTCTTCTTATTATCTTCTGGATAGAGAATCGGTCCCTGAAAAAGTTAATCAAGAGATTCATTGCATAGGATATATCCTTTAAAGTCTTATGTATTGCAAGATCGCTCCTATCTAAGAGCCTACGACCATAGAGAAGGAGATTGACTTTTATATTAAGTAGTTAGGCTTAGGATTAGAAGAAGAATAGACATTTTATTAAAATGAAGACTTAGTCCCCACTATTACATATATAATCGAGACCCACCATCGCATATATAATTGAGACCTACTATTACATATATAATTGAACCCTATTGAAACCCATATTATCCCTTAATCTCTTTTAAATTATAAGAAATCCTCCTCTTCTTCTCCTCCACTACTATAATAATTATTTTTACTACCTAGTCTATAAAGAATAGACTATTGACATATTAATCTTATCTTAAGAACTTTATTATTATTGCTCCCTTCTCTTATATTATCTACTTTCTCTATAGAATATGCTAAAGGCATATCCACACTAAGTAGCTCTAAGATAGATATTTTCTGCAATTTGCATAAATCATTATCTATAGCCATTTGAATCCTAAGCACCCTAAAGTCCCTAATAAGATCTTGCATGCTATTATTATTAGGAATAGTAATATTCAGGGCAGGCTAGACAATGTGCATATCCAATGCATTATAAATCCTAAAAAGATCTAAAAGCTCATTTGCAACCGCGAGGACTATCTCTCGGAACTTATCCTCTTTTCTAATGCTATCTATTTAATGAATCTTATTATAGCATATAAAAAGGCTCTTCAAGACAAAGACATAGCTACTAGGCCTAAATATATCTACTATAACTGCTAGAGGTCGCTAGGCATAGATCTTCTTCGCTAAGCTGCTATTAGGAAGACCGAGCTTTATGCTAAGGTACTTTGATATCCTCGTCAAAAGTGCCGGACCTCTTATAGTATCGATGCCATTCTTAGTAAGGAATGCTTCGATGTCTCGATCTATCTCGATCGCGGTAGGGCTTGACTAGCAGTCCTATTCATAGACAAGTGATACCTTTATATCAAGCAATTGAATATCCTCAATTATTAATATATTAAGGCTATTATGCTATATAGCTTAGGTCTAATGTCTAGTGAAGTTAAATAGTATTACTTAGCTGCCCTTGTAGATCTTATTAGCTACCTTGCTTGCATTTAGCTCTAGGTAGATAAGATATTATTGCAAGTGCTAACTATAAATATATCTTAATGCATTAATAAGATATTTCTAGCCTTAGCTCTTAAATACCTTATATAGGACTGCTATCCTTATTATATAGATCTCTTGCAAGGATAGCCTCCCCTTAAAATCCCTATCTTGCAGCTGCCTAGTAATAGCTAGCCTATTAAAAGTCTTATCTCTATCTTTATAATAATTCCTATAGCTACTATAGCTAAGCTTAGCTTGGAGGGCCTCTATTAGAGTAGTTAGTTTGCTATCCCTATTAAGTCCTTGCCTTATTATTTGCTTGCCTATGCCTAGCTATATTATAATAAGTTCATTATTAGTTTAAATAGCCTATGCAAGTCTAAGGTCAATAGATAGTTATAATAGAATGCTATCTTTATCTTTATTATTATTATTATTATTATTATTATTATTATTATTATTGCTATAGTTATTTACTTTGTTTAATATCTCCTGCAAAGCCTAGGAAAATTAAGTTCCTCCTCCTAAGAGGGTATCTATTAAGGAAGGTAGAAGTGGCTTTATATAGCTTATATGCCTATCTATCTTGCAAGCAACCTCTTTATTATTAACCTAGATATATTGCCTAGCAAGCTAGCTAATAAGGTAATTTAATATACCTTGCTTAACTAAGGATGCATGCTATTAATTAAGAAACTTCCTAAGCTTCCTCTTATATTTAAAGAGGGTCTTAGGTAGGTCTATATAACCTAGCTTATTAAGCATAGCAAGTAATGCCATGCCTTGCCTTGATAAGCTAATAGTGTCTATCCTTAAGATAGACTTTAGTAAGAAGCTTAATAGCAAGCTACTATGCCCTTTAGCGCTAAGACTCTCTTAAGGGCTAATTATCCTCTGCAAAAGACTTTAACCTAAGCTAGCCTCTCCTAGGTTAAGGCTATTAATAGCTAGTAAGCCCCCTTGCGAACCCTTATTATACTTAATAGCCATTATATTATTAGTATTTAGGCTGTGATATATAAATAACTTAAACCTCTTAAATTAAGGACTAAGCTTGCTAGGAGAGTTGCTAGCATAGTTAAGCAACTAAATATACTTAGTAGGCTTTGCTATTGCTATTGCTAGGGCTATTATTCTTTTTCTGCCTACTAATAATATCACTGCAGATCTGCTTATTAATGATAATAATAATAATAATAATAATAATAATAATAATAACTACTTTATATTGCCTCCTTACCTTATTATTATAAACAAGAGAGAGAGAGAAAGGGGTTGCTTATAATATATTAATAAACCAATAAATATAATATTATTAATAATACCCTAGGCTAATTTCCTAGGCAATTAAGGTATATTACGCTAAAAACTAATCTAGCCTAGCCTTTTTACTTTTAAAAAAATATATATATTAAGCTAAGCATGCTAATCCTTTATTATGGAGCTTATATTGCATATATAATAATATTAATAATATAATAGTCTAAACTATATAGAAGGAATTATTAATTTATATTTAATTAAACTTTAGACCTTATATATAGGATATAGCTTGCTACTTTATATATTTTAGGAAATTTAAGGGGATTACCCTAGACCTAGCTCTCTTACATTAATATTAAAAGCTAATTAAAACTCCTTTAACTAAATTAACTCCTATCTTTATATATTATATATTTATATTATTATTATTATTATTATTATTATTATTATCATTATTATTATTATTATTATTATTATTATCATTATTATTATTATTATTATTATTATAGCCCCTAGGCATAAGAAGACTAAGGCTACACTAGAAAGGTGCCCTAGGCCTAGAGGCTGCAGGGGAGGTATATCTTCCTTATTATTATCTCTAGTAAACATTCACTTAACTAGACCTTAGAATACTATACTTTGCTACTTGCAGTTAAGTTTGCCCTTGCTTATAGTATCTAGAAGGAGAATATCGTTGACCTTAGCATAGTCTAGCACATTATAGTTAGACTTCTCCTCTGCTACTAGCAGCAGCAGTACCTCCGCTAGTAGACTGGGCAATGACATTAGCATAGGCTTTATTGTAATAAGCCTTGCCTTCCTTGAGTCACTATCTCTAAGCTTAAATGCTTTATTATTTATTAATAGCCCCCTAAGGTATAATAGGCTATAATAATATATAGATTTAGATAGGCTAGGCTTATCTAGACCTTAAATTAAAGAGCAATATAGCCAAAGGGAATATATACTAAGTATGCTCTTCTAGGCCTAGACCTTTTATATCTTATACTTATATAGCATTAATAGACTCTATAGGCAATAATATAATAGATATTGCCATTGCCTTAGATAGCAATATATTATTAAATAGCAATTTATTAGTATTTAGTATTAATATAGAGATTGACTTAGCAAAGGAGGACAAGGGGCAATAGCATATATATTCAATACCTTTACCTAGTCATAGGTCCTATTATCTAAGTATAATACTTATCTCTATATAATATATATATTAACTAACTATCTATCTTAAATAGCATGCTAAATAAGGATAATAACCTATATAATAATATTATTATTATAAATAAGCATCCTCTAGATAAAGCGCATAATAAAGAATAAGCCAAGCCCCTCGCTAGCAAGCTACTTAACTATTAAGAAGTTTATAATTAAGTCAAGGAGAAAGACTTAGATAAAGGAGAGAAGCTAGCTTAATATATTATTTATATCCTTATCGCCAGCCTAGTATTATGTCCAGCCTATTAATACAAGGACTAAGATGCATTATACCTTGCAAACTGCTATCGCTATCTATATCTATGCAAGACATAGGCCGGGACTAGTATATAGGTCAAGGGGATGTCCTTCACCGAGCGAGAGAAACAGTCACGGCAGTTCAGCCTAAACCGGTCCATCCGGCCCCTTGATGCTTAACCGCGAGGCCGGCGGTAGTTTAGGCCAAACTACTAGCGGGTGGGGTCGCGGCTATGTCTCGCCATTGGGTAGAGGGTCAATGGAGCCGGGAATAAGGGTTTTAAACTACCACTTCCAAACTATCAATTTCCTAAAAGGGGGGAGGCATCATTTGCCCTTAATCTCTCTATTATTATCTCCTATCTTAAGTAAATAAAAAAGAATTGCTATCTTATTATTATTATAAAGTCATGGGCTAGGCTTATACTCTCTTATTTTAATTATACCTAGATCATTATATATAAGTAGAAACGCCTAAACCTAAGTTGAGCTACTACTTGACCTAAGGGGAGCTACCTATAAGCTATTAAGTTGCAAGGCTTAAATGAGATATGACTTGAATCTACCTAATAAGATAGATAAAGGGAGGGAGAGGGGTAGAGATTAAGAGGGAGGAGTTGAAGGTAGGTAAAGAAGTGGAAGAAGAGGAAGAGAGGATTGAGGGGTGAGTAAGGGCAATAAGATAAAGGATTTTGCAGGAGATTATAATTAGCTAATATACTATAAGAGATATTAATCTTTAGTATATTGAGTTCATAGCTATGCTTTGCTTAATCTTAATAGCTATTTAAAGTAATAATATAAGGATATTAAGAGAAGAGCTTAAGGAGCTATTATAATAAAGCACTCTAGGCTAGCATTATATTAACTATTAAATAATAACTTTTATTATAGCCTATTAAACCTAAGGTTGCTTATTAAGGGCCTTTTAATACTTAATAGATAGCCTTATAATTATTATAACCTTCTTATATTAAGCTAGAAATAACTAAGAGTATATTATAATAAGGAGCATAATATATAGGCTAAGATAAGTAAAGAGCTAACTATAAAAATTTAAATACTCTTTACTAAGCCTAAGCAGGCTATTTATTACTTTTGCATTATTAACTTTAATGCAATTGATAGTAAGCACTTCTAGACAGGACAAGAGGGGATAGGATAAGAGGGGAGCAGGCATTGCTTAGGAGTAGAAGACTTAGAATACCTTGAGATAATTGCTAAGATCAAGGAGCAATAGACATATAATTAAAGCCAGCAGGAGGAGATGCAAAAGGTCTTAGCTAATAAGGCTACTAAGCATGAGATTATAAACTGGCTAAAGCGTTTTAGCTAGACTGCCTACTTCTTAAAGCAAGATCTAAGTAAGATCTACCTTTATAGTTAAATGCTAAGTCTAGAGGATAATGCGCTGCAGAGGCTAGTTAAGGCTATTGACTAGATATTCTTTGACTGCTGCATTAAGAGTCTCTTAAGTATGCCCTTAATAGCAAGGCTACTCCTAGCTAGCCCTTACCCGAAAGATACTTATAGTTAGCTATTTAGGCTGCTGCAGGAGAAGACTAGCATAGACTGGTACTTAGTCTATTAGAAGCAGTTCTTATGCTATTACTTAAATGTTCTCTCACTAGATAATGCTATGCTGCTAGAGATGCATAGGTTTAGCTTCTTTAGTAGATAAAGGGTTAGCCTTAAGGCGTTATAAGATCACTTGCAAGATAAGGACTGGCCAAAAGAAGATTTAAGAGAGGAGCTACTATAGGTCTCGGCTAGCTTCTAGATGCAGTATCTAGATAAGGACCCCTTTAATAGTCCACTTTAGCATTTCATCGCTATGCTAGGAATCGATAGCAAGTCTAAGCAGCTGCGGCCGGCCTATCTCTTTATATATATGCTAGTAGGCCTTATCTATATAGGGAGGGCCTTGCTAGTAGAGTATGCTATCTCAATAGGGAAGCGATTAAGCATAGGTGACCTTAAGAAGCGCTTTGCCTAGGTCTAGGATATTTAGCTTTGCAAGGCAATATACTTGCCCATAGGCTATATGCTTAGCCTGCTCCTCTATAGCTAGAAGATTGCAAGAGAAATAGAAAGCCGATTAATAGTATCCTAGAGCAAGCGCAGCGACTTAATATACTTTATAGGAAAACTAATCTCTATAGACAATATCTAGAGCATAATAGATAAGATAATTATAAATATAAAAGACTTACTATAGGAAAAGCTAATGTTTAAGGAAGGGAAGGATATTTAGTTTATAGTCTTGCTAGCTAAGATTAAAGATAATTTAATATAAATATAGCGGGGGAAGTCTTTTATATATAGCAATGGCTTAGCTAGGAAGGAAGGGGAGATGCTTTAAGACCTTATCCATAGAAAGCAGCAGCAAGAGTTTCTAGATAAAGATAGGCAATAGGAGTAGGCAAGCATCCGCAAGTACCTAAAGGATATAGAATAGTTCAATGAACTAATTATACTATTAATATATATAGAGGGAGGTAAACTAAGTCAAGGTAATAAGCTTAGGGGCTTGTATTAAGTTAATAGCATTAACTATAACTAAGGGATATTTATTATTAATAGTAAAATAATAACTATAATATAATATTATAAGTCATTAGCATACTTTAATTTATTAAAGGTTATATTATGCTTCTTATTATCTTAGGTCGCTTAGCTCCTAGCAATATACTTTATTTATATTAAGCCCCTTATTAATTAATAGGAGGCAAAGCAATAGGCTATATATAGCATAATAAGACTACTAAGTAACTTTATTTAGCATAATAAGAATAGGCCATAAAAGGGGACCTAGATCTCAAGGGCCATAGCAAAGTAATCCTACTATTATATAGGCCATAGGATTACCCTTCAAGACTAGCAATATATTGCTATTGCTATTAGCAAGAAGCATACTTATTAGCATAGCGCTATCAAGGCTAACTTCAAAGAAGAGAATAATAATAACAAGGCAAAATAATATAAGGTCCTAGATAACCTAGCCATTGCCCACTTAACTGCGATGTCTATAAACTATAGCATTACTATTGATATACTTAAGCGCCTAACTATTAAATCCCTCGAGATATTTAAGTAGGTTAGTTATTAGTAGCATAAGTTCCTTGGGCTTGACCAGTTAATATCTATGCTGCCACTACCATTACTAAAGTAGAAGGTAGAGGCTAATATAAAGCTGCTGGCGCCTTCGAAGCGGGCAAGGGTTATATGCCTAGAGAAGCCGAGCCTTGACTCTGGGCAGGACGAGCTCCTGCTGAAAGCCCTATAGAGAGTCCTTCGGGATAATTATGCGCAGTTCTATATACCTTAGCAGGAAGAAGCTATGCGCTTAGCTGCAGCAAAGGAGATGCCTTTAGTTGCGATCCTTCCTATTAATAGGGGGAAAAGTTTAGTCTTTATAGTACTAGCGATGCTAGCTAGAGCAGGAGTTATTATTATTATAGCACTATATGCCAAGCTAAAGAGGCAGCTTATAATGCATTGCATTGATACTAACTTAAATTGCAAGCACTGGCCCTAAGCCCGCGACTCCTGGCCCTAGGTTATGATTGTCTCGGCAGAAGCCGCTTTAAGCAATGAGTTCTTGCAATGGGCAGCTAATCTTAGCATTCAAGAGAGACTTAATTGGGTAGTCCTTAATAAGTGTTATCTTACTTTCATCGCTGCATATAAGTACCGGAAGAAGCTTTAAGGCTTGGTATGCCTCCGGGGCTTAGGGTGCCCCTTTATCTTCCTAACTAGCATGCTATTGCTACTTAGCTAGTGCAATTTTAAAGAGGCTATGTACTTATAAAACCCCCTTTATATTTAAGCTTCTAATTATTGTATAAATACTTAATACTTAGTTATAAGGGTCTGCAATAAATGCAGCTTAATAAAGATCAAAGGATTAATTGAAAATTATCTTAATTTACTTATGCCTAGGGAGAAGGGCATAATATATTGCATAAGCTATATAAAATGCAAAGCATTAGCATAATTATTAAGCTGCTATTATTACTATAGCAATCTAGAGAATGCTAATGCTTACTTCCTTGCTTAGTAAGAAGCGGGCTTTTAAGCTTAGCTCAATAGTAAGATATTATATATTATAGCAATAGCTACACTTAGGACAGGGATTAATATACTAGGGATTAAGCATATTATCTATCTTGAAGTATTGCATAGTATTATTAATTATATATAGGAGGCTAGTTGCATAGGTCGAGCTAGGGAAAGCATAGCAGCTATAATTATAATTAAAGATAAGGACTAGCTATTAAAAGACTTAAAGACTAATAGCTATCTTAAGTTATATATATATAAGGTAAACTCTCTTATTTAGACAAAGGGTTATTAACAATGCATTCTTAGGCAATGCCTAGATAATAATACCTAGGACTGCAAAGGGATTAATGCTATGCTATATAATAATTATTAGTAGCAAGAGGTAGCTTAGAAGAGCGAGCTCTTAACTTAAGGGATTGTTATATTAATAGTATATAGGTAGAATGCAGCATATAGTCTAAAATAAATTGAGGTAGCTCTTAATAAGGTGCAAGCACTAAGGAAGTAAGTATATTAAATCTACTAGATATTTAAAGGGGCATAGGCTGCTAAGCATAGCTAATATAATTGCAACTAGCTTAAAGAGTCTCTTATATTCAATGGGTGCATAGAGTTCTAGCGCAGAGTAAACTACTAGAAAGACTTATAAGCTAAGTTCCTTAGCTACTTCTATTGCTATGTCTTGCAAGAGCTTTACTTAGATAGGTACTAGTCTTAAGGGCTTAGCTATCGATAGAAATAGATTGTGATCTTAGTAGCATTTGCTACTTGCTATAATAAGGATCTCTAGGCTTGGGTATAGGAGCTAGCTAGGTAGGAACTATATAAGCAAAAGGATTATATAAACTAGTTAAGCTGCAAGTATAATAAGCTTATCTATAGGCAAGAAATAACTAATGCAATAGCTATCTTTCATTTAGTCCTAGATTAATATATAGAATAGCAAATTATATAGATATTATTAATTTAAGACTTATAATAATTATAAAGCCTATATCTATAGTCTACCTTATAAGATAACTAACCTAGCACTAAGACTTTTATATCTAAGGCAAGTAGTAGCTTTAAGTTCTTATTCTTAATATAAGTAAGGTCTCCCTTATATTAAGGGCAGCCCTTAAATAAGCATATCTCTTATTTAATATGCTAATAATAAAGAGTCTAAGTAGTGCTAAGAATATATTTAACCTATAGCCTTTAAAAGGGTTAATTAAGTTATTAGTTTCTTGCTTTACTCTTAAAAGGGGAAAATATAAAGATATTCACTTACTATTTATCTTAAGTATAATAGCTAGCTTTATTAAATAATTTAGCATTACTCTCTTTAATACTTTTACTAAGGTTTTAATATAAATAGATTTCAATATTATATAATTAATGCAATTGCTTTTAGTTATAGGTTAATTATTAGCTACCCTTTAGCTTATAAGGCTTATAATATAAACCTTTTCTAAGAGATATATCAATAGACTTTCTAAGTGCATCGAGAGAGATATATTACTTTTATCTTATAAAAGATTAATTTAAGCTTAAATTAAGGATAATAGAGTTTAGCTATTTACTCCTAAGAAAGGTAAATAATATAAGGTTTTTAATAAATATTTAATACTTAATAGCATTAAGTTATATTGCGCTTAAGATATTTAAATCCTTCTATAGCTATAGGAATATTATAATAGCAAGATTAATTAAGAATAGCGCAAGATAATAATAATTAAATTAAAAGCAAGAGTGCAATTATCTTAATCTTTTATATATTAAGGTAAAGGGAAATATATAGCCTTAGCTCTTATTAAGTAATTATAAAGATAAGATATTTTTATTTATATAATCTTTAATAAAGCTCTATAAAGAGAGTTTATATAATAGATCTTAATTTTCAATACCCTTAGTAACCAATGATAAAACCAACTCTAGTAGAGTTGGTTTTCTCGACCCACTTAAACCCTAGTAGAGTTGATTAATG
>JAMAKE010000161.1:11865-59991 GCA_023628695.1 Nectriaceae sp. PG4201 | reverse complement strand
TATTGGCTCGAGAAGGCATGCCCTTCTGGCGGTGACTAAGGGTTCTTGCTGGGACTGCATAGATAGCTGCAGCGCGCTGGATGCTTAGCTTTAGATTTTGCTGAAGAGCCTGAAGGGCAAGAAGGACTTTAGCTTCTTTATTTGGCTGAGACATAGTTTATTGTTAAGAATCATTTAATTAAATGGAAAAAAGAAGAATTGAGGGATTTGTGCGCTACTTGCTTGTCTGCGCCACTCGCTTATTATATATATTATATATTAATTAAATAGCTTGTTTTTTAAAGTTTAAAATTTCTACTTTTAGCTATATAATATTAATGCATTGCATACTTAAGTATATTGCATACTTATAATATATATTATATAAAGTATTATAATCTTATATTTCTTATAAAAGTCCTTAAATTTAATAAATAATAGCTCTTATACTTATTAAGAATTAAGAGATAATAAGGAATATTTAATTAAGTCTTTATATATTAATTAAAATGCTTTAGCTACTTAAGGCTTATTTTATTATTAATTTAACTATTTTAAGTTATTAAGATAGCTTAATTACTTAAAAGATTATAATCTTAATATTAACTTATAAGATAATATTAACTTATAATAATAATAAATAGCAAGATTAATTACTTAGTTATATTAATAGCTTAAATAACTATTAACTTACCTCTTTATAGCTTTTAAGCTAAATTAATTTTAAGCTTCCTTACTTTTCTATTCTTATTATTATTATTTTACTCTTAATTATATTTATAAGAAAGCTTATCTTATTAAAGTTATATTAATTATTTATATTAATCTTATATTTAATAATAATATTCTCTATAAGCAAGAACTACTAGCAAATAAGAGCTAAGTCTTTATATTAAGCCCTTTTATAATTATATTTATAAAATAAATACATTTAAAGCTATAGTTATTACTTAATAAAGTTAAAAGCCTAATACTTCCTAATTGGCTATGCCTCTCGCTTAGCAAGCAATTAATTAACTATTTCTTTAATACTAAAGAGGCACAGAGGAAACCCTTAGGAATCTAGGTTAAGAATATACTCAATAATTATCTATTCCTTTAGATTAAATAGCTTCCGCAGGGGAGGCTTAATACTAGCCTAAGAAGGTATACTAGCAAGGCGGCGACATAAGGTTGTCTCTGGGACTATATAGATTTGAGTAGCGCGCTAAGTGCTTAGCTTTAGGTCTTTTTAAATAGCTTGAAGGGCAAGAAGGATCTTTGCCTCTTAATTTAATTGAGATATATTGAGTGGTTGAGAATTAATTGATTAAAGAGAAAAGGAAGGAATTAAGGGATTTTCCTGCCACTTACTTAGATCTGCTACTTACTTATAATATATATTATTATATATTAAAAAATATAATTATTAATTTTCTTAAAATAAGTAATATAATTTTTAAAAATCTAAAAAGATTATTAAAAGTAATTTAACTAAAGAGAAAACTAAATAATATCTTTTTAAGATTTTTAAAAAATCTCCTTTATATAAAAATAGCTATTTATATAATTTAAATAAGATATTTCTTAATAATGTTATTAAAAAAGTTATTAAAAATCTAGAAAAATTCTATAGAAAATAAATATATTTAATTAATCTTTCTTAAATTTTTAGCTATTTTAACCCTAGTTTAGATTTTTAAAGAATTTTTAAAATTTATAATTTAAAGTAAAAATTATAATAATGCACTTGCTTATTATATATTTTAATCTCAATTTAAATATCTTAATAAATAAATAAAATAATAATAAAGTAGCTCCCTAGAGTTAATTATAAGAGCCCTTAAGTCTCTTATTAAGGGAACTAAGGTAATGATATATAAGAATGCCTTATTAAAGGCTAAGAACCAAGACCTTCGATAGGCAAATAAGATACTAAGCCGGCGCCGGAGGGTAAAGAGGGCCTGACTATAAAGAGGAGGGGTGATAACAGTAGAGAGAGGGAGACAAGCAATTGATTAGATGAATATTGATGCGCAGGTAGTGGACGAATTGTCAAAAAGTGGTGTTTAAGAAAGATCAGCGCAGTGGAAGGAAAGGCGTTGTGGAGGATGCGGTGAGACCGGGCATGATGCAAGAATGTGTCAGATAGTTGTTGCGATAATTTTGGGGAAGAATGTAGTGAATAGTTTTAATTAATTCAAGGATCTGTTGTGTTTTTGTAATCGTCTGTATTTTGAAGGTTGAGATTTTCGGCTCACATGCTTGTTTGGCTCACATACTTATCATGTACGTTAAGTTACTCACTATTTATAGCATTTTAGATAAAATATTCACTATCTTTCTATTAACTTATACTCTAACTTAAGTCTGATAAATTCAGTCAATAATGCCTTGAGTATGCGGATTTTATTACAACCCGCGTGCTAGGAATATGCTCGAGAAGAATACATGTTCTGGGTTATAATTTTATATGTTGTCGAGGTACAAGGACATAAAACTCCAACGCAATGTCCGGTTCCAATTTAGGGGGAATGAAAATATGGCGTCACGGAAGGAAGTTGACATCGGAAGTCAAAAAGCAGATCCACATGTCAATTATTGATAATCAAGGATGCGGCTGCGTGCATGGGCATAGCGGACTCATTTCTTATACTGCAACAAAACGGCTACCACTCTATTATCATTCGGCGGCGGAGAGGAATTTAAGCCCAAGAATCACACTCTGGCAAGTGAATGATTACAAATAACGGCGGTGGTCGTCATATGCACATCGGGGTTTGCGTGTTAAATTGCTGGTGGTGCCACAGCGTGACTATAAAAGGGACTGTAGAGATTGACTTGCCCGAAGTCGGGGCATTACTTGAAATGAATTGACGATCCTTTTAGAACAAAGCTCAGTATGCCCACTGGTCATCCAAACCTATGCTCCTCTTCCACATATTGGTCCCTAAGTTTGAATGGCGTGCAGGGAAGGAGGACCGCAATCACCCGAGCACGGTGTTCCTTGGAAGCATTGATCCATCTGTGCATAGTTGCTCGCTGAATGATGTGATCCTGCAAGGCACAATGATTAGTTGGTGATTCTACCGAAGGCCACTAATAGTTTCTAAGGGTCAGATCATAAAAACACTTACACCGGCTTTTAACAGAACTTTTTGTCCGCTGTCGAGTTCATGATATACCTCTCCCATGACACAAGTCGATATATCCAGAGAAACAGTTCGGTGCATATGCCCGACTGCACCAGGATCTATATCGAGATTTATCACATTTGCTCCCCCTAGCTCCATGTCTCCTGTGTGGGGGTTCAGCTGTGATGAAGGAACGACAAAATCTGTACTGCGGGTGTGGCCAGTAACAGAGTCTTGTGCGAAGTGTGCTTTTAGGTCATGGTCATCCGCCAGTTCTGCAGGTAACTTTAAGGTAGCATATGAGCGAGACGCTATTCCAAAGCCAGGTACAGTTGCAGCATGTAACTCAGGTGCATCTATATAGATACTTTCTCCGGTGGTTGGCTCATGGCTGGTTATATACCGTTTGACGGAAGACGTAACAGCTGTGATTACAGCAGGACGACACTCTATTTGTGTGGTACCCATCATACAGCTGTAAAAATTTTAACCTTAGACGTCGAGTCTATCAACAAAGAGTAATGCAATGCTGTGTCTAGTCGACGGCAGTAAGTAGCGGCTTGCAATTGGGGGACGTAGTGAGAACTTACATATCCTGGAGACAGATCTCACGAGTATAAGCAATCATGCTAGAGAACCAGAGGGCCAGGAGAAACGGAATTTCTGGATGCACCCCACATGAGGTGCCGGGCTTTTGTATCTGCCGAGCAAGACGGTAACCCCATCGTCTAGTCTTGGGTTGGGCATTAGAGTTGTCTTGGGGGACAGCATTCAAACTGCAGACAAATTCCGGTGCCGGTTCCGTCATATTTGACTAGACAACTTATGGTAAGGAGGCTAGAATTGTCGCAAGGCTGTTAATATTTGTCGACACAATGAATCAACAGTAAATCCGTATGCTAGAACATCAATCATCCGACAATCCCAATCGCAAAGTTTGTGGGCTACATATCACTCTTGAACTCATCTACTGCGGTCAAATCTACAATTAAGCAATCAACATGCTGTATAGAAAGCACCGTCGCCTTCCGGAGCCCCACCTCCGGCCGAAAGCCGGCCGGATGGCGTTCCGGGATAATTCCGAAATACCGGCGAGAGCCGTCCTGTTAGTGGTCTTGAAATATCGTTGGGACCGTTTAACAATTTGCAATCAGAATCATAGACGGTATTCTCAGTCCTAAAGTCAAGTTCCCAAGTTTGGCAATGATCTTAGAACACCTAATCCCCCAGACTTTCGGCACTGCCGTGCTGTGGCTTCTCGGAGCTATCTTGACCCGTCTCTTATACAACAAATACGGACATGGGTTGAACAACGTACCCGGTCCTTGGTTGGCGGGCTTTACTGATCTATGGCGTCTTTTCGTCGTCCGAGGCCGCCGAGCCCAGGAAGTACATATCGAACTACACAAGAAGTACGGGCCTGCGGTCAGACTAGGCCCTCGAGCTGTATCCATTGCAGATACTAAGGCATTGAAGGTTATATACAGCCCAAGTGCAGGATGGTCAAAGGTAACTCACTAATCCGCAAATGACTGTTGGTTGGTTGACTGATCATTATTTATAGTCGAAATTCTACCCGGTGCAACAAGCCTTAGCAAAAGGAAAGAGACTCGAAACCATGTTCAACACAGCCAACGACAGATATCACGCCAGACTCAGAAGATCAGTCTCAAATGCCTATGCCATGAGTACACTCGTCACATTTGAACCTTTTGTTGACTCTACTTCGACCGAGTTCATCAGGCAGCTAAAGCTTCGTTTTGCCGACCGCTCCAACGACGCGGGCATCTGTGATTTTGGGGCTTGGCTCCAGTTCTACGCTTTCGACGTGATCGGCGAGTTGACCTTTTCAAAGCGATTGGGGTTTGTGGAGAGAGGTGTGGATGTTGATAATATCATCCGAGACTTGGAGAGTTTCTTGAATTATGTGTCATGGGTAAATGACCCCTTGACATGTCACTGATCAATAACTGACAGATGTCATACAGATTGGTCAGATCCCGTTTCTTGATAACCTCTTCATCAAGAACCCTGTCAAGATTTGGATGGTTAAAAATGGGTTCCTTAACTCAAGTGCGCCAGTTGCAGAATTCGCCAGAAAGCACCTCGTCGAGCGCCAAAGGGAGGAAGAATCGGGCTCGGCAAAGACTCCAAGGAGAGACTTCTTGAATCGGTTCAAAGAGGCGCACACCAAGGATCCCGATTTCATCACTGAACAGCTGGTCCTGGCCTTGACGGTAGCTAACATGTTTGCGGGCTCTGACACAACCGGCATAACATTGCGAGCTGTCTTTTACTACCTACTGAAGGACCCTCCAAAGATGGACAGCCTGCTTAAAGAGCTCGCGGCTGAAAGCAAGGCTGGCAGGTTCTCAAGAGATGACGGGCTTGTTCAATGGGAAGAAGTCAGGGATCTACCCTACCTGAGCGCCGTGATCAACGAGGCTCTCCGCTGTCACCCGGCAGTGGGGCTTACTCTCGAGAGAATTGTTCCTCCAGCTGGAGTTACACTGGCTGGGCATTTTATCCCTGGTGGTAGCATCGCTGGTTGCTCACCATGGGTCATTCATCAAGACGTCGAGATTTATGGTTCTGATGCTGCAGAATTTCGCCCTGAGCGATGGATCGAGGCGACACCTGAACAGCGAAAGAAGATGAATAGTTGTCTATTATCCTTTGGTGCTGGGGCGAGGACTTGTGTTGGCAAGAACATATCCTTGTTAGAGCTTTATAAGCTCGTGCCAACTATTCTGAGAATTTTCGAGGTAAAGCTGCCTAGAGGTTGTTGATATTGTTTGTGTTCATAAAAGCTGACAGTCGTTTCACTAGCTCGAACTGGTCAATCCAGACACGCCGTGGAAGCTACACAATGCGTGGTTTGTTAGACAAATGGGCTTCAGTGTACGACTCAAGGAAAGAGAAAAGATCCTGTAGGCATTCACGGCAGGAAATCCTCTCCATTTAAACCACATAGCCGAGAAAAGTCCACACAGTAAGGCCGACCTAACACATATGTATGTAAAAGATCAAGTTGCAGAGCATTATCTTCTAAATACACTGATCGATAAGAGCAACTTGTTGGAATGGTTTCTACCTATTAGTGTTCAAGAGAAATCCAATCACAACAAGCAAATATGTGAAACACGGCAAGTTTTGCTGACATTCGTCGACAAGAGTAATAAGGTGAAACAAAAACCACGTTATTCAATACCCCAGTGGCATTTCCCATGATACTACCTCGCAGTACATAGTTATTAGCTGAGAGTAACAGGGCTGTCAGGCTTGGCATCAATGTGACAAAGTGGATGTTGATCTACCTTGTTGGTAAATTACGCTAACCGGCATAGAGATTCATCATAGTAGGAACCAAGTTCATGTCAAGGTCAAACATCCCGTTAACACCCAAAGCGCCAAGTCTTGCCTCACTAGATCCCCGGCCAGTAGTCGAAGCCATACCCCGAGTAAAATCAAGACTATCATTCTCAATGAATGTTGACAGCTCAGCATCGTTGGGGCCGAAGCGTTCCCCAAAAGTCTCAAAATTGAAGTCTGACATGATCCAGCTATTTCGACGATCAATGCTTGGATCAGCTATCCAAGATGTGGGTAACTTATTCAGGCTTCCTGCTGGCCTCTCAGCCATTGTGCCTAAATTATCGTTATTGAACGAAAAATAATCTGCTCCTTGATCGCTTTGTGTGCTCCCGCCAGTATCGATTCCTAAGTCTTTGAGCTGATTGTTATAGATGCTAGATGCGCTCATCCTGTATCGTATTTGCCCGGGGTCCTGATCTTCAGCTTGTGGAGGCGTAAGGTGTTGTGTCAAACGTTCCGATACCGAATCTCGCCTGATATTCGATGGACTTTGACGATCCTGGCTTCCTTGTGAGCCCAAGGCTAGAACGCGCTCAACTAGCCGACTAAGCCTAGAAACGCAGCGCATCATCTTTCCAGAGACCCATATCTTCTGGCAGTATTCATTCAAACACTGAGCAGCTGCAAAAATGAGGCCTCCGTATCTCCTCTTGGAGCCTGGTTCCCTCGACACCAAACCAATCATGACTATAGCGCAGCTGGTGACATAGTGGCTGAGTGCGAAGCTATATTTGAGTCCGTCGTCTTTTATGTTTTGATGTGTCGTGAGAATCCGGGCAGCAAGACTAGCACACTCTATTGAGGATTCAAGATCGTCCTCCTCTGTATGGTATATAGCACTTGAACTAGGCAATAGTGGCCTTCTGATTAAAAGGCGCAGATATGTACAGCACTAAGCGCGGTTAGTCACGGAAGGCAGCCACGGATTTGCCACCCAGAAAGACTCACATTATTAAAGAGAAATGTCTGCTTTACTTGCCATCGCGGCCTCGTGCTGAATTGAGCTTCATAAGGAACGTCGAGGTCATATTGTAGGCACTTCGGGACCGTGCTAAGTATTTTGCCGATTGCGGTATCGACATATTCAACCATAGCTAACATGGAAGCAGTGGATGACTTGACACCGTACAAAACTTCCCATGTCTTGCCAGCTACGCGGCAGTAACGCACCATGGCGACGACATATGGAATGCATGAAGGGGATGAGTCCCTAGCAATCTCGGCAGCCACCTCGTGCTGGAGGTCTGTTATCGTCTCCTTTCTTGACGCAAATCGCGTCATCCACTCATCGCTGAGATCCAAGGGTAGTGCTGTATCGACGTTGCTATCTTGGATGAGATATGGCTTTCCCGACTCGAGAGCTAGTCGGCGATCCAAGAGATACAAAGACCACCAAGTGCGTGAGTACAACTGACTGTAGTAAGCTGGCATACTGTCAATGGTGCTCTGGCGATGCAGCCCTATTGTCTGCGCAACCGACACAGTGAGGGCATGAACTCTTGCTGCTTTTTGATTTGCGTCTAATCGGAACATATACATTATCTAAACGGTGTAAGTGATCATGTGGGAATCACGGGTTGGTGTGTTGACTTACCCTCACCATCAAAACCTGCAACATAAGCAGCGACTTTATAGCTGTGTTACTGGTCTCGAGTAAATCACCGAGCAGACTCATTCCTACACTATACAAACTCCAACCGGAAGATTCGACGCCGCTGGGGTCACTCATTCTTGCTGACATGCTGCATCGTCCAAGCGCTAGGCAAAAACACACCAAAGCAACTGAAACCCGCAATTGCTCACTTTGAGCTGACTCGGTGGAGGAACTGAAAGCTGGATGCTGCCACATTTCGTTGAAGATGTCCCAAACTGCCGGTGGATGGACAACCGGATACATGGGATGCACCTCGTCCATGTAGACTTGTAAGTGATACCTGCATTGCTGCTCATCGGTAATAACGCCATGCCGCCTAAGTATGCGCTCGAACCATCCTCCCTTTCTACCTGTCACATCGCTTGGTGATGTTGCCGATGGGTGGAGGGAGGATGCTGGGGAAGAGTAGTCTACACGCATCGCCGACGATACAGAGCTGTTATGGTCCAAGCGGTCATTCTCGTCTTCGAATGTCGGAATCATGGTCATCTCTCCCGCAAACGTCTGCCCGTCTGTCTCCAGGGCGCTTTGTAGCTTGGCTGCTGAAGGTTTGAGCTGGTCGTCGACAGATGCGTGGTTATGTGTTGGTCTGAATAGGTCGGGAGTAGGCGGTCGCATGAGACGCAGATGACGTTCTACTGCCTCTAGACGAACTAAAACTTCACGATTGATATTGCTATGATGAATGAGCTCATGTGGTCAAGAAAGCGCATGAACGGTTTACCTGTCGTTTGAGGGGTAGTAAACCGGGTCTTGACCTCCAACAGAACCTGTCCTTGAGTCGCGACGGACCTGTTGTCCGCCTCTTGGGGCAGAGGACTGGCAGACCAGCTGTTTCGCGAGACATTGTCGACATGGATCTCCTCCCTCGCACTGGCGTGTTTTGACAAGTCAGAAATCGGCTCACTTCTTGACATCGAAGCAAGAAGACTGTGGGACATGAAGAGCCAACCTTTATTTTGCGCTGTTGGCAGGAAGTACTGTTGCAGTTAGGTGCGCTGTTCTAATGCTCTAGCAGGGTAGTAGGATTGTCGTACCAGGCTCTAGATATGTATTTCCCTCTCTTCATCTTTTTCGCAGGTCGCTCCGAAGGTTCAGCACTGGCTGTAGTGGTTTCTCCGGCGGTATCTCTTTTTCTAGCTCCATCTTGGTCGTTCTGGGGCGTGGTATCGCGTGCATCGTGAGTAATTGAGGTGGTCTGGTCTACAGCCTCGCTGGCTGCATCCCAGTTTTGAGTCTCCGACGGCGGCATGGTGTCGATTGGAGTGTGATTGATGAATGGAGACAGAAGTCTGCAGGAGGCCATGAGCCCAGTCAACTCAGGTCTCAGTAGCACAAAGCTTAGTCAAGCTACTACGTAGTGGACAGGCTGGTCCTCTGGACTACCGTGTGGTCCCTGCGGCACAACCCTCATCCCCCCAGACAATCCCCAGGTCGGACTTGATCTAGCCACCGTTACCGAGATGATCTGAACGTCTAGTGCGTCAGGGTTCCCCGCATCCCCGCGAATTGAGGCTTGGTTGGTCACAGTAGCGTCTGGGGAGCTTCGCGTCTCTTAGCGTCCAATGGCTGCTGGCTGGTCATGCGGATGTCTCGGATTGGATGGCTTGCCCTGGCCTCGACGGAATTTCGCTGGAATTTCCGGGCAATGGGTCTCATGGATGTCGTGACTCGAGTTCATTGGCTTGTCTGGGTTGCAGCCGACAGCGATAGAGTTCGACTAGGAGTCTCGGCCCTCGAACTAACCAAGGGTCTGTCACCGGAAACTGGACTACCAGTACGATAGACTCTGCAAGGCCCTTGCAGCCCCGCTCCATGTTTTTGACTGCTTATGTACAGACGTACCAAGGGTCGATCTTCTTGATGGAGCACCGAGTGGATCCTGCTTCGACATGAGGCGGTTCAGGGTAGGGCTGTCTTCTCCTAAGGGTACCTCGTCACTCAAGTAATTTGTTATCACGTTTAGTTTCGCATTAAGTCCTTTCTTTTTGTGCAAGAATTTTAGATTTGAGTGAGTAAAGAGGATTGTATAGTCAATTGAAATGAACGCAACTGCGCTGCATTGGGATGTGAGTCAGAACTACAAAATTTAGTTCTTTGGATCGAGGCCGAGATGCGGAAGCAACCTCTCCCTGATGAAGTCCTCAGCACCGTGCAGTTGCACACCCAGAAGCGCCACCGCAGGAGTCGGAATGTCAACCCCAGGGTACATTCCCACATCATTGTAGAGTTGAAGCATGATGTCACGATCCGGAATGCCGCATGTTGGTTTTACCTTGTAGATGACCTTTTTCCCAGAGACTACACGTATCGAATCAACAATAGGTCAAAGGCTCTCGCAAGTTACAGACTTACCTTTCTCGAGAATGGCATTGATGTCTCCCATTGTCTCACGGGCCCCGCTGGCAAGGAAGTATTTACCATCAAGGCTATTCTTCTTATCCTCCCACTGGTCGAACAGCGCCTTTGCAACAGCCGCGAGGTCCTTTTCGACGTAAAGTGAAGTGACTACATCATCGTAACTCAGACAGAGATTCATTTAAAGGAGGGGAGCGAACTCACGTTCAGCATCGGGCCCGATAATGGGTCGTGTCATGGTAATAACATCATTGTCCCTGTCATATGCAGCGTACTTTCGAGAGATCATATTCTCATAAAAGTTTCCAGTGCGGATGAAGGCTCCTTTGAGGCCAGCATCACGAATCACGGCATCGACGGACTGTTTCCCTGGAGTGGCCTAATTAGCTTAATGTCTTTAGAGATGTGCTGCTTTGCAGTACCTTCATAAAGCCGTGTGACAAACTTGCCACCAGAGATCTCTTGAGAACTTGGCAAAGTACTCCACAAGAAACACTCAACGCCTGCCGCTACTGATGCTTCGACGATATGCTGGCCTTGTTTTTCCTCACTCATGGGATCATCGAGGACAGCCTGCAAGGTCAGTATCGAACAAGTTGTGGAGGCAGGTCGGACTGACCGTATCGTAAAAGTCAGTGACTGCAAAAACACCCCAAACACCTTTGAAGGCTTCTGGTAAGGTAGAAGGAACGGTCAGGTCGGCCTTCACCAGGTCGGCTCCTTTTGCAGCCAGTGCCTTGGCCTTATCCGAACTAGGATTCCGGGTAAGGCATCGCACCTTGTACTGATCTGGATACCGAACCAGTAGGTTGGCGACAGATCCACCTAATGGTAACGAATTAGTTCAGTGTAAAGGCATTGATAAAGGGGCCATTGTGCTTACCTTGGGTTCCGGTGGCACCGAGGACTAAGACAGTTTTCGCCATGTTGTAAGTTTGGGACTTTGACAAGATTCACAATGCAGCGTTTTAAGAAGAGAGTTCGAGGTAGGGTTGGTGGTATAGAATTACACTCAGATAGAATGATGCAGAATGGCGGTTCGATCTAAGTAGTTTGATCCACTCCGTATAGATAAGTAATACGAGACGAGTTGACAAGGCCATGAACGCGCGTAGAACAACATGGGGCCCCAGATTCGCAATGTGGGGGACATGGGGCTGTCCCACTTGTGGGGCCTCAACCTTCAGCGGGCAAGCCATGTCTATACTATGAGCAAACGCCCATGAGCCTTGACTAACCGTTCTCTGAGGTTTTCCACGTCTTTCTCAATCAATCTATATCGCATCAGTCTTTGTGATACCTGTCACTTTGCGCAATGTCAGACGACTTTCTAGCCGAGATCAAAAGCCGTCGGACCTGTTACTCAGTCGAGGCCAAATCTCCAATCAGCGATGCTCGTATTATCGAGGTAGCTCGAGAGGTGGTCAAACATACACCCAGTTCCTTCAACTGCCAGTCTACTCGTTTGGTAATCCTACTTAAAGACGAGCATGTAAAGTTTTGGGACATAGCAAAGGAGTGCTTCAAGGCTACTATGAAACCAGACATCTATAGTGATTATGAGAAGAAATTACTGCAACGCCAGGAGGGATACGGAACGGTAAGCCCACCAGCTATTCTGATCTCTCTATTAGAAGATGGATTCTGATGTGATGCAAAACAGGTACTCCTCTTTGAAGATTTGGACGTCATCCGAGAATATCAGGCCAAATTCCCTCGATTCGCAACACATCTTCTGCAGTTCTCTGAGCATAATAATGCCATGCAAACTCTCAATATATGGACAGCGCTGTCCCTTGAAGGGCTCGGGTGCAATTTGCAGCACATCAATCCCATCATAGATCAAAAGATTATTAGGCAGTGGGACATCTCACCACAGTGGTCGTTGAAAGCACAGTTGGTTTTTGGCCAGCCGACTGGTGAACCTGTACACGATAAGACGTTTATCCCGACCGAGGACCGACTCTTTGTGCATGGGATCTAACAGCAACATGAAGGTAGCTTGATTACGATCTTTATAAGCTTTGTAAAAGGAGCAGTATTCATGGGATGCGCGATGGGACTTGTTCAATGTATCATTATTCATCAGTGAGACTGAAAGTGAATACACGATCGAGATGTGTAACTCTTTTATCACTCGGAGTCATGCGTGAAACCACACATTGCCTTCAAGAGTTGAGAATAGCTACATCCATCCCATTTGCCAAACCTATCCATAAGGTGAACAAACTTCCTTGCTATCTTCTTAGCAGCCACACCTCTAATCCCTTGGACATCTCCAGCAAATGAAACGGGACCGCCATTCTTCAAAAAGCCTCTTGCTGAGTTTGATGTGGCTGTTCCCTGTTCAAGGACTGGTGTCACGCTAGAAGTAACACATCCTGTGGCTCTACCAAATCCTTCGTCTCCCACAATAGTCCAATCAACATCTTGCAGCAGCTCGAAAGCAGGTACGTCAAGGCTTGTACCCATGTGGCTAATAACAAGAAAGTACTGAATTATCACGAGCGCTGAGACAAATAAAACCAGATCCGGCCGAGTGAGATATGACTCGCGGATCCGGCACAAATCCAACATATTGAATACTTGAGCTGCATGAAGCAGCGCCCTGCGAGCACTACTCGACTGGGACCACTTGAAAACGTGAACTAGGGAAGCCTCAGCAGCTTCCAAGCCATCACGACCGCAGGCCGTCTCCAATAGGTCAATATCAGCTGTCAGTAAAATACATAGATAATGCCAGCCTAGTTCATTGTTTTGATGTCGTCCACCTAAGAAGTTGGCATGCGTCTTGGGTAGTAGTATAATGTCAGCAATGATATCCTTGGATCCTTCCTCCATCGCAAGTCTCTCAACAGGGCTCGCTGGCCGGGAACCTGAGTGCGGACTGTCTTTGGTTGAAAGTCTGTTGTTGGCTGCTATCACTCTAAGGTAGAGAGAGCGGAGAAGGATCTGAGTCGCATTCTGGTTGAGCTTTGATGCTGAAGTCGTGTGAAAATTCCGAAGATTCATCCGCGGCATCGTCATTTGCGCACCCTCCTGGATGAAGCGCAGAAAGGATGCCGCCGTTGTTGCGTCGTCAAAGAGACTATCATCACACGGCAAATGGATCTCGACCTTATCTATCTCAATCACCCCAGATGCGCTCATTAATCGGGCATATGCCATGTCTAGGTAGATAAGACAGCATATGAGGCTGGGGTTTTCGTTAGTTTAGTCAGTTTGACTTGGCAGGTCGACTTACCGCTTGATGGACTCGACTCGTGCCCATGCCTTCCGAAGACTATCTGGATCTGATGGTCTTTGTCTAAGTTGGACAACTGGATCATCCCCATTCTCAGTGGTGAAAAGGCCTTGTTTATCAGCCACCTATGGAGAAAGTTCAGTTAGACAGGCCAACGTTGACAGAGGTAGGTTTTCGGCGTCTTACACGAAGTGTCTGGGCACAAAGCATGTATGCTTGGTATACATCGATCTCATCCTGAACATTTAGCGAGTCTCTTGAGCAACCATGGAGATAGAAAGGTAGACTACGTACTCGAAATCCCAAGGCTAAGTAAGATACAATCACAGCACTCGCAAGAGTAGTAAGGATGTCAGACGGCGCACACTCAGTGAGTGTTCGAGAGGTCAAATCGCTGAGACAGACTGGCAGTAACTTCTAGGATAAAATCAGTACTTTCATAGTGGAATGCATTCGATTGGGAACATACCTTGAGATATCGAATGAGAAAGGCCTTGGTTTGTGTCCGATCTAGGTATGATAGTCCAACCAGACACATTGCAAGTAACAGAGGACTCGGGGTATTTCTGGCATCAAAAGTACTCTTGTGTATGACTGGTAAAATTGGATGGAAAAACTGAAAGTAAAAGTCCAGGCTTGAGTCGAGAATATCCACAGCAGGCATGGAAATATCATCCGTGGCGATGGACAACGAGCTGAATGAGCTGTCGAGGTCCTTACAATACCGCATCAAACGACTCCTACACTCTTGGTCCACATTGCATCCCAAAGACTGACAGCTTCCAAAATTGAGACTATGCTGCGGTGTCGTGAAAATGTTATCAGCATTGTGCTTGATCACCTCACACCACAGCCGATTGGTGATTTGCGCTGGCACCTTGGGTCGCTGCCTTGACCATATTCTCTGTACTTTCTTCATCTGAACAGCT
This sequence comes from Nectriaceae sp. PG4201, assembly GCA_023628695.1. Taxonomy (NCBI): domain Eukaryota; kingdom Fungi; phylum Ascomycota; class Sordariomycetes; order Hypocreales; family Nectriaceae; species Nectriaceae sp. PG4201. The sequence continues at coordinate 45,339 of JAMAKE010000161.1, read as the reverse complement.
GATATAGTCATAAGTCCACCACTGCTTGGGACGCTGCTGCAGGATTCAGCATCTACAGTGGGTATCGGAAATGGGACGCCAGAACTATCCAAGTCGAGGCGGTCCATGGCGTCGAAGTTGAATTGCGTGTCGCTGAGAACTGGAATTTGTCCTAGATCAAAGGAAAGCATATCGAGATCGTCATGATTTCCAAAGAAATTTCGTTGGTCGGTTTCCTCCCTTATAAAGGTAGAGGGTAGGTCAAAATCGAGCTGCGATTGGAACGCTTGAGAGATGGTGAAAGCTGGCTGACCCATTGAGCTTCCTTGACAAACATCACCACTCTGCTCGGACTCTGTTGAAGATCTCTGTTTTTTCTGCGGCCATGGAGAATCTGGCTCGTAAGCTTTCTCCTGTTGGATGCGATCCGAGACAGGTTCATTATCTTGACAGCGACTTTGTGAGGTGAAATCCCTTAAGTGTTTCATAATACTGTCTCCTCGGAACTCATGTCCATCAAGATCAACGCGTGGAGTATCCTCTAGCTGACCTTCGGTAGGTGGCGTTGCCATGGCGGAGCTTGGGTCGGACGGTGTGTACTGGGTCGATGCTTGGGAGCTACATACCTGGGCTCCAGGAACGGTTGATGTGAGAGATGCACTCGGTTGTCGCCTTTGATGTGACACTGAAGGGCTCCGCTTGTCTCCAGATGAAACATTGTCATCGCCCACCACAATGACATCCAAGGACAGACGTCTAGCTCGATCTTCGTTTTGACCGTTGTTGCTAGTTGAGGAATGCGTTTGTGAATGTCGAAAAAGAACGTCGCTACACTCGGATATTAGTCAATTACGTGCTGGTTGTATAAATCATCATATTTGACTAGCCTTCTGGCATAACTTCTCCCGCACTTGTAACACTTGAAAGGTCTCTCACCCGTGTCTGTAGTCGTTAGTAGTAGCCCAAAGTGATTGCCGTGACGCAACTTACGAGCTCTCTCGTGACGCTTCAGGTGTTCCTCCTTGGTGAATACACGTTCGCAATACGCGCATTGTCTGGGTTTACCTCTTGGCCGAGTGACATGACCTGGCATATCTACTTTTGTGAAAATTCCAACTTTACATGTAATGGCGTTGGAAGGACTTTGACTGAGCTGTCGGTGGATACAGAGCTATCGCAAGCTGCACATGGAAGCTCATGCTAGCATTAGTTGAACTAGGCTAAATTGAGCTTCACCGCATTCACAACTTCTGCTCCTGATCCGACATGGTCTGGAATTTCCGTCCCCCGTTCCGGGAGTACCGGTTGTCCCGAGGCTAATCCCAACACGTCCGAGGCGGGGTTTAGTCTGTTGTAACGGACCTGTGATCAATGAAGTGTTGCAAGTGAAGCGAGAGGATGGAGTAAATGCCCAATTAAGCACTTATCAGCATAGATGCGATACCTGGCCTTTAGTTGAGTGCTGCCCCGCGGCCCCATACTAAATGGTCATTGTATAAGTACCAGCATGTGGGGGAGTCAACCTCGTGGTTAGATTACGGTTAGGAATTCTTAACAATTAAATACTGCTCTTCAATTTGCTCAACGGCTTATTAAGGTCGGATCACTCGACTCATTCAACTCTTTGTCAAAAATTTGTAAAGATGTTGAACTGGAATGAGGATTTGTTCATGTCAGACTGGGACGCAAAATACGTCTCTACCAACGTCAAGCCCGAAGCACGAAAATATGACAGAGATCTCTTCCTGGAGCTCAATTCAAAGCTGGCTGCCTCTCACCCAGAGCTGAAATCTTTCAGTCATGCAATAATCGTATGTCTGAAATTTGAGATTGTTAATACCTTGCCTAAATGCTAATAACATATTTGACAGGCCGCCGCATGTTGCGCTGTCAGTCGTGCAGATGTTGTGGGACGCTTCTTTGATGATATCACATTTTATTCGCCACCGGAGGCCTCTGAGAAGCTATTTCTCTGTATCAGAGAGGCTATAACTATTGTGTTTCCATACATTGGAATGCCCACCTGCATTCCCGCATGCTACGGAATGATTGGCGTCGTGCAGCGAAAAGGCCCTGAATACGCCTCTAGCAGAGTTTTGCGAAAGACTACGATTGACGAAGAAGATGTCAAGAAAGGCAGTGAGCTTAAATCTCGCATATACAGTGGCGTTGGCAATTCAGATATCTTTAATTTGATGGATAAGTACTTTACTGATCTGTGTAAGTTAACTCTTTTGTACACGCTTATGCTTTTACCTTACTGACCCTATTTCTCCAGTCACATGTTCAACTGTTGTTACATGGGGCTATCTCATCTCAAAGGCGAATGAGGAGGTTTTTCAACCAAATGAATCACATCTGATCATTGCAGCTTCTATAGCAGCATTAGGAGCGACTCGACAAACAAAGAGCCATATCAAAGCGACTTTGGGAATAGGCAACTCAGTTGCATGCGTGAAGACTGTGTTGGATGTCGTGAGGAAGATTGCGGAATGGGCTGATCGTCCTATTGGAAAGTTTGATGTAGATGCACTCTCCCAGGAAATTCAGGATGCGCTGAAGAAATAGGAAACCAGTAGATCACCTAGGCAGTCATCAGTAGCTCGAAAAGTCTTGAAACATTTCCATCTAGTGCATGTGTTACCCGAATCATTGGCGGGCAGTATATGCATCGTTTGTGCTAAAGGATCTAGGAATATCCTCGCAGTAGGCTGGATTGTTCTGTACTCCAGCAAACACCAGTAGCTAAGATAGCTTTACTGAAGTTGAATACACGGTATTTCGGTACGTGACTGACGACCATGTAGTTGCAAATTCCGGTTCGGCTAATCAACCCGAGGCGATGACCCTCAAACAGATCTGGCTCATACTGTGTGACTGACATAACACAATTGAAGCCCCACCTTGAGTGATTGAGTGTATTTAAGCTCCTGTTGCTCCAGTATGTTAGTTCCTTGGCTTTCCTTCTGAGCTTCTAAGACCAGCCATCCACCACTCCTTGATCCACATTTCACAACATTCACCACCCTAAAACTCAACAACATGGCCTGGAGTCGATTAATCAGATTCCTCGACGGGCAAGACCAGGTCAGTCTTGGTGATGCGGTCGCAGATTCTGCTCAAGACTTGGCGAGCCTCTTGGAAGCTGGAAGTCTCACTGCCAATGAGCTAATTGGCACCGACCTCTTTGACGCTAAACCAACGGGCAAGGTGGTTCAGGTCAAAAAGCTCCATGGACCTCTTACTCCTCAAGATGTCCCGATTATACGTTGTGTTGGCTTGAATTATGCTAAGCATAGTATGTTATCTATCCCTTACACCCTATTTACACCTTGGAGGCGATTTAGTATCTCCCACTGACAACATCAGTCAAGGAAACGGGGAGGGCTCCGCCACCGCATCCCTCGATCTTTATAAAGCCATCTCGCTCAATTACGGGGGGGAACAATGATATCCCTATTCCTAAGATTGCCCAGAAGGATCAGCTTGACTATGAGGGTGAATTGGTAGGCCAATCCCTCATCATCTACAATTCTGGAGCACTGACCCGCCAAAGGCTATCGTTATTGGTAAAGAGGGAAAAGATATCTCGGCCGAAGATGCCTTGGATTACGTGGCGGGGTATACCATTGCGAACGATGTCTCGGCGCGAACATGGCAGAGAGATCCCAAGTTTGCGGGAGAGGTGCCGCAGTGGTGTTTCTCCAAAGGTTTCGATTCCTTTGCACCTCTTGGCCCAGTGATTGTATCTCCAAGTGTGAGTGTTTCAGTGATAGAGTTGCAGAACGGAGCTAACTGGAAGACAGGTCCTCGGAGCAGCGGACGATCTCATTCTGCAGACCAAGGTGAATGGAGAGGTTCGCCAGGAGGCGAGCACTAGTGATCTAGTGTTTGGCGTGAAGAGAATCATTGCGTTTGTCAGTCAAGGTACAACACTTGAGAAGGGCTCGGTGATTTTGACTGGGACGCCAGGTGGCGTAGCTCTGGGAATGAAGCCACCCAAATGGTTGAAGGATGGAGATACTGTAGAGGTGTCCATCAGCGGTATTGGCACTATACGCAACAAGATGGTTTTCCAGTGAGAGATTTAGATTAGAAGTCCATGTAAATGTTGAGCATGAATGACGAAATCTTGACATGCAATAAATTCCCCAATACAACACTCGCTACATTGAATCTTGTCAAGATTTGTCACCCTTATGATTTAGCTCCTTCGCTTTGTCCTCAGACCGACGGCTTTAGTTGTGAGGCGTCGTGTTAAATGCCGAAACCCATATGTCCAATAATCTATTTCTTTTCCGTCATTAAGATACATGATGTTTCTAACATCCCTTAACGCGCCTCGTGAAGAGTGTTGCAAGCGGTCCTGTCTACGATTCCCTTACTCTTCTTCGATTTTGGCTTCAAATCCTTGGATTTATAAGTCTTGAGTGGTGCTGACATACATCACGAGCCAGCATGACATGTTTTAAGGAGTTTTTTTCATCAACTTGAGCAAGTAATAACCACAAGATAAACATAGCAAACTTACATTCGACCTCTTCATTGTGGTTTCAAGTCTAGGCTACTGTTGGGTGAATCAAGGAGTAGAAATATGTATATTTTAGGTATGACATGAACAGCCCTAAATTATCTTTTCCAGCTCATCAAACGGTACACTAGTAAAATGCTTGCAGCCCTGTGATACCCTTACCGACAATCATAGCTACGTCTATGTTAGTAGCGTACTCCGATTGCAGTAGTAAGACTTACAGTGAATATCAGACTGTCCTTCATAGGTCTGAACCACGAAGAGATTTGCGACATGGCGTCCTACTTAAAGTCAGAACCAACGCGGCTTGGGAAAAGAATGCCAGTCAAAACTTACCTATATGATACTCATCTGAGGCGGCATTTCTGGAGTTGGTTGTTAGTGTCATTCAAGACGGAAATGAGCGAGGTACTTACCCTCCAAAAACCTCTTGCAGCCTAGTGACGGTTAGGTGACTATTGTAGTTTAGATGGGGTATAACTTACGTGCGAGCTCCTGCTAACGCCCGATCACAGTTCTGTCTCTTGATGATCGAAATCATCTCGGGTGCTAACGTACCCTCATCCTTGAGTCTTCCCACCTGGATAGCAGCCAAGGTGCCGTAAGCAGCATCCGTAAGAGCGTCACTGAGCTTCTTCTGCACAAGCTGATACTTTGCAAGAGGATTTCCAAACTGCTTCCTATCCAGTGCATATGTCCGAGCACGATCGATACAGTCCTCGAGAGCTCCCATAGTACCGAAAGCGATACCGTATCGGGCTGAATTGAGACAGCTAAAAGGCCCCTTGAGACCTTCAACCTGAAACATGTTTTCTTCAGGAACAGGGCAGCTGTCTAGTTGGATCATGCCTGTTATGGATGCACGCAGGCCGTTCTTATCTTTGAGAGCAGGTGTTTCAAGCGTTCCAGGGGGGCATTGGTCTCTTTCTATGAGGAAACCGCGAATCTTGCCCGTGGTTTCCAGTTTAGCCCAAACCAGAAGTAGATCAGCTATGGGAGAGTTGGTGATCCACGTCTTGGCACCAGAAAGGGAATAATATCCCTTTTTTGTCGGATGTGGACGAGCAATAGTCTCCATAGATCCAGGATCAGAGCCATGATTCGGCTCTGTCAGCCCAAAGCATCCAATCATGGTTCCTTGACCTAACTGGGGAAGAAAGCGGTCCTTCTGCTCTTCTGTACCATGTTCGGCAATGGGGCCCATGACAAGAGAGCTCTGAACTGACATGCCGGATCTGTAGCCTGAGTCGACACGTTCAACTTCCTTTGTGATGAGACCTGAGGCCACGCTGCTTACTCCCGCACATCCATGGGTTGATATCGTGGCTCCAAGAAGGCCTAACTCTCCCATTTCTCGAAGGATGTTTCTATCATAATGCTCATTTCGGTATGCATCTTTGCTTGGAAGTCAGTGCAGGGCTCAAAATGACATATCATGTTACTCACCGAGGACTCGGGGTAGTAGGCGTTCCTGGCAGTATGCTCGGGCAGTCTCTTGAATATCAAGTTCTTCCGAGGTTAGCAGGCTCTTTGTAGAAACAGGATCCTCCCAATCGAAGCGGGCCAATGAATGATTCCTGCGACCCGTTGTGATTAGTCGAGAAAGGGTACGAGGTTGGATACGTCTTTGCAGAAGGAAGGACATGGTGGCGCTGGTACTAATGTTGATGATGTGGTTTTCCGGAAGATGAGGTTAAACTGGGTTGGGGTGTAGGATTGACGAAGTGAAGCAGGATTTGATGAGCACACCAGTAAGGTTGGCGAATGAATTTGTCAATTCATAGCACGGTTTGACGCCCATCAGGATTTTTGTAAGGGAAGATTGTAGACATATTTCTTGAACACAACCCAGGGTCTACGGGGCCGACTTCGCATAAAAATTCCGGGCTACACTATGCCTCGGCATCAGTGTTCATTACGCCGATCATGCCGGTCTTGTCAGTTAATAGCCCGATGGCCTGGACCCTTGCGTTTTGCGGGATGGTGAGGGGAAATCTAGCCCAGCGTTAGATCAGCTGGATGCGGGCGAGATCACGGCCCCACGATTTCTCGACTAGACTGCACACTAACTCGATATGTAGTAGTTGCCTTGACACTCTCAGACGAACTCGGTATTTCGAGCGGAATATCCGCGGGAGGTGGAGCAGGCTCAAGCCGATGATGCTGTAGTTCTTCGTTTTCACGAGGAACTCTACGCGTGTCAAGCTCTATCGGATCTCGGCTTTTGGTGGGAGCAGCTCAATTCGAGATGTGCGAATCCTCTTATGGTTCGATATTAGTGGCATTGAGACCCAGACCTACATATGCACCAGCTTTTGGAACAGTATGAGACTGCTGGGATGTCACGACAAGTCAATAACACGATTCGCTTCATCTCCTCACACGTAGCATCAACTTAGTATTGCATTGATTGTAAGTGCCCATAACCAGATCATGGCATGTCCTGAAGTTCATCTTTTTGCATGTTTCGACTAAATGATTATCACCATGCGGACAAAGGACCAGAGCTTGAATGTAATGGTCAGATATGGATAACTTGAAATGCTATGATAGACTATGGTTTCTGATGCAGCACCGCCACTTTCACATTCCCAATAATTTATAGGTCGGATTATTGTTCATTCTAACTCCTAACCTCGAATTGATTGCCTACTTGCGTGAAAGAACCTGCCGCAAAGCCGATCGCAAAGCTGCCGTGGGGTCTTGAGGGCGATCAAATGATCTCCAGCCAATATGACGATCAGGACGAACTAAAAGTGCCCCACGGTCACTGACCTCGCGTCGACTTGTCCACTCCCCTAAAACATCGCTATAAGTACAACACTGGCCGACAAAGTACACAGGCAGCTTGATACCAAGCTCTTGGCTGACAACAGCAGCCGCCTCCTCCCAAAGCTTTCCACCGATACCAACGACTAGACCAAAACTGCCATGCTCAAAGATATCCAGGACTGAAATGCGCTTCTTGTCAAGCTCTATCCAAGCATGCGGTATGTAGGCACCAGGGTGCGTTGTCGGGTGATAGAAGAGAACCGGATCACGCTCATATTCAGGGAATGGAGTTCCATCATCAACCACTGCAACCGAGTTGGCGTAGCGATGGCCTAGATGTACTCCAAGAGGGTTGGATCGACGATTGCCACGGTCTATTGTCTTCCTCAGAGCCTCGCGGTGCTCTGATGCACCATCAGCGTCAGAGAAAAGCTCCTCGAGTTTCGCAAAGCCTTCTTGCCGGGACTGTCCTCGCTCAAAGCCGAGAGCACTGGGAAGAGCCGCCATGTCGTGAAGAGTTTCGATTGCGTGGTCGATGATCTGTTTGCCTATTGGCTGTCTCTCTTGGTCGTAACTCTCGAGAATCTCCTCACCAGCCTGTCCCTTGATGACGGCGGCCAGCTTCCATGAGAGATTGTACGCGTCTTGTACACAGGTATTGCTTCCTAGTCCACTGGCAGGAGGGTGACGATGAGCTGCATCTCCGGCAAGGAAGATGCGTCCGTGGCGGTACTCGGTGGCCACAACATGGTTGACCTGCCATTTACCCTTGTGCTTGACTCGAATGGGCAGTGAGTCTGGGATTGCCAAGGCGCTACGAGCATGAGCAATAATGGCTTCATCACTCATATCAGGCTCCCCGTCTGCGGCGTTGTACTGCCGATTGACAACCCACTCGTCCCATGGCTTCTTGAGGATGCAGGTTCCCGAACCAACCCAGTACTCATCTCCAGGCTGTAACATCAAATAGATACAAGCCGGGCGATGGGCAACATACTGGGCCAAATCCATCTCAACCCAAGAACTTATCATATGCATGAGTCCAGGTTCGCCGATGAAACCGAATCCAACTTTCTGGGCCACCGTCGATCTCGCTCCGTCTGCACCGACAGCGTAACGGGCACGGACGAGATACTCGCCCTGACTAGTCCTTTCGCGCACTCGGGCGACAACACTCTCATCAGACTGCTCAATGTCTACCAATTCGTGATAGAAGCGTATGTCAGCTCCCTTCTCTCGTGCCCTGTGCAGCAAGATCGGCTCCATCATGTTCTGGGCTGTGTTCCACATCTTGCTTGGGCTAGCTTTTGCAAAGTCGGTCATCTGATGATCACCTCCTCCATAGCAGCTGTAGCGTCCAATTTCCATGCCCGTGAGACTAGTAGCCATGACCATATTTCCAACCTCGGGCAAGCAGGTTCCTGCGGCTTGGATGCGCTGCTCGATGCCCATGTCGCGGAAGATCTCCATGGTGCGCTGATTGGTTATGTGGGCACGTGGAGCCGGCGCAGTGCCGCTGTGCTTTGCAATGGCGAATACTTTAATGTCCAGTGCTGCTAGCATGGCTGCGAATGACAACCCAGCTACGCCGGCGCCCACTACGAGGACTTCGGTTTCAATCTCAGGCAATTGCGAAGATTGAGAGTCAACATGGCTAGGGATTGTTAAGTATGCGTGATAGTTGAAGTGGCCTTCCAAACTTACGTTGACTGGGGGTGTGTGGCTGTAACCATGGTGGCAGTTGCTTAAGGTTGCTCGTTGAGATGTGGACTTGCTCAATATGTGGTGGTGTTGGGATTTGATGATGATATGCAGTTCGTGCCAAGTCTTCAGCCACTCAAATGGGTGCAAGGCAAAGCTTCTTACTTCTTACTAATGGAATTGAAACACTGTTTGATGTAATCCTTGAATAATTGTTTTTCTTGGAAGATGGCGACAATAATCAACTGCTAGTTCTTTGACGACATTAAAAGACAAGCCTTGGTGGTGGTCAATCGGAACAGGTAGCTCAATTTCCGCCTTCAAGGCCGGGATGGGGCTCTGTAAGTGCCCGTATGATCGTGCCGCAACCAAGGTCTGTCACTCAGGCATTGTGCTTGTGCAGTGGCTCAGTGAGGTGATTTTCTCATTGGCACCTCGGTCTACCTCTGCCGGGCAGACCAGTCACAGCTATTCTCACGATTTACTGGACGGCAATTGTTTCTAGGCTACTCCTGTACTGTACTAACAAAATGGCAAAATTGAGTCGGATTGGAAAATGGGACAGCACCTGTTTCTTCAAGATAACAAATCTGCACCATGATCATTGACCAATAAATATAATTGACTTATTAATACGGAATCTAAAAGGCTTAACTTAGACCTGGGTAGGAAAACTTCATCTTCCAGTATATTCAGCTGTTATATTGGCCCTCACAATACGTAGCTCACGTCTCTCCTTCTCAATTATTGATACCTCATGAACTGTCACATTCACTCTCGAACGGACCTCGGTTTACTGCTTTTGCGAAGTTCCAAAGCCCAAGATCAGTGAAAGAGGTGATATGACCACGAGTTGGTGCGCATATCAAAGCATAAACACGGCATTTCGGGATTTCGGAATTTCTGCCAGACACCCGGCATCCCCCACCGACTCCCCGTACCCAAAGTCGAGCGCTTCGGCCCAAGCGCTCTGTAAGCCATGTTTCAACCAAGCTGCTATTGCTTACAGGGTGTAATCCACCAATACCGGGACAAATTCTATCGGCAGCATGCTACACAATCCCGTGTGTCCAGCATCTCAGGCTATCTTGGTCCAAGAGAAATCAAGCAAAATGTAGCGTATCATATATTTATTCAGGTCAAAACATTCGAACTGCGAGAAAGGGATGATCTAGTTAGTGGCGTTGCTTTGCTTTTGGTTGCAACTCTCGATTCTTCTCTTCCCCAATCCAACCCCCACCCGACATCAAGAAATGTCGAAGCTTTCTGCTCAAGAAGAAAATGGTTTTCTCATCAAGCCCAACAAGATGGAGGCATCGCTGAAGCGGTCTTCCAAAGATGCCTTGTTGCCTACTCCCCAAAAGTGTCCCTTCTGGTTCGGAGGCAGCGCCAGTGCAATGGCTACTTTGCTCACTCACCCGCTTGACCTAGGTTAGACTCCAGACTCACATATGACCCCGTCGCTCACGAGCCATGCAGTTAAGGTCCGTCTACAATCAACACTCATGCCAGCTCAGTTATCCATGACTAGAATGACAACTCATGTAATCACCACTGAGGGTTACGTTGGGCTCTATGCTGGCTTGAGTGCAGCTCTCCTCCGGCAATTCACATATTCGACAATCCGTTTTGGAGTCTACGAGGATCTCAAATCACGCCTAAGTCATGATGCTGGGGCAGAAGGTCACTCCCCTATGGTATTGATCTGCCTATCGGCTCTATCGGGCTTCATTGGCGGCGTGGTAGGGAATCCAGCAGATATCGTCAACGTACGGATGCAATCAGACATGTCGAGGTCATTGACAGAGCAGAGAAATTACAGGCATGTTTTTGATGGTATAGTGCGCATCGTCAAGGCTGAGGGGTTAGGTTCCCTCTTTCGCGGCGTGGGTGCCAATGCCTTTCGTGCATCTCTTATGAACTCCTCGCAGCTGGCCTCCTACGATATGGTCAAGGCATCGTGCCTGAAGACTTTTGGGATGGCTGATGATACTAAAACTCATCTCGTGGCTTCTTTCACGGCGGGTGTTACTGCGACAACTGTATGCTCGCCGGTAGATGTGGTGAAAACACGTGTGATGGGCTCAACGAGCAGGGAATCCGTATGGCATGTTTTGCAACGGTCAACAATGTCTGAAGGGCCGTTGTGGATGTTCAAAGGATGGGTCCCTAGCTTTCTACGTCTTGGGCCTCAAACCGTTTTAACCTTGCTTATTCTTGAGCAACACAAGAAGCTGTATACCAAGATGGTTACCTGAGCGAAGTAGCATTATATCTTGATAATAACTTAGTGCCTGGAGGAGAGGCAAAAGAATATTCTATTTTTTTTTTTATTTTTTTTAAATCACGCAAGTATTCAGAATAGCTGGCCTCTACGGTCGTGTCCAAAATTGAGTCGTGCTTTCTCTCTAGTTCGACTTTCAACCGCAGCCATTAGAGCGAAGATTTAATAACTTTGTGTGATTGAATTAGTTTAAAATTTCGGATGAGACTACGTTTCAGAGATACAATCGCATCTTGCACCTCGGCTTTGCTAGATAATCAGTACGTATTATCTCTCATCGCATCTAGATCAGACCAATCCTCAGTTGTGGGTGTGATTGAAGCTAATGCGAGATAATGGGCCACGCACAAGACTGCAGCTAGATTGGAATGATTGCGGATTGCAACCAATGTCTCGCTTGCCACATCTTGATGCGTTGTGCATTGTTCTAGGCTCAATTGTGCTACGCTTCCGCGTGGAATTCCGTCCATAGACTATTGGTCGCTACTAGCGATTGTAGGAGTCCGGGCTTGGCGAAAATTCCGGCCTCTAGCAGCCAAGCTGAGCACCAAGCCCCGGCGGCCATTCCTTTACTTCCGTGAATCCCATGCTTGACTCATCAGTTGTTTCCAAATAAAAGGATGGTTAAAAGTTACTAAGGGCATGTATCTTAATTCTACCATCAGTTGATCCTTTTTCTACATCTAAACATTCCAGCTTCCAGTATCTCACGTCTCATACACATACACAATCATGGCTCCCGCACGTGGAAAAGTTGCCTTTGTTACAGGTGCTAACGGCATTACTGGCAATGCCATCATCGAGCACCTCATCCGCAAACCAGAGTCCGAATGGTGCGTCGCTTAATCTTCTAGCCTCCAAGAGCATAACTGATTGTGGATTACGCAGGTCCAAGATCATTATCACATCCAGACGAGTTCCCAAGCAAAGTCTGTGGCAAGACCATCGCGTCAGGTTCATTGCTCTTGACTTTTTAAACCCCGTCGAAGAGTTGATCCAGCGTATGGCACCTCTGTGCCACGATGTCACTCATGCGTTCTTCACATCCTATGTGCACACAGCAGACTTTACCAAGCTGCGCGATAGCAACATCCCTCTGTTCCACAACTTTCTGGTCGCCATAGATATTGTTGCAGCAAGCACACTACAGCGAGTCTGTCTCCAAACTGGAGGCAAGGTTAGCGGACCTTACATGGCTATTCCGTATCACGGACTGACGCATCGCTAGTATTATGGTCCCCATCTTGGACCCACTGAAGTCCCTCTTTACGAGGAGATGGGCCGTTATGAGGATAAGGGCGAGAACTTTTACTACCCACAAGAGGATTTCCTCTCCACCTTAGCTGCCAAACGTACTTGGGACTGGAACGTTATTCGCCCCAATGCCATCATTGGGTTTACACCAGCAGGTATGACTATATCTAAACGATAGAATTGGGGCACCTTATTGACTCATATGATAGGAAATGGTATGTCGATGGCGCTTACATTGGCAATCTACATGCTCGTCTGCCGCGAAATGGGAGTACCTCCCATGTTTCCAGGTAACAAGTTCTTCTTCAACCAATGCGTTGATGATTCTTCCTACGCGCCCAGTATCGCAGATCTGAGTGTGTGGGCCGTCACCGACGAGCACACCAAGAACGAGGCATTCAACCACCAGAACGGTGATGTCTTTGTGTGGAAGCAGCTCTGGGGCAAGCTTGGGCGATACTTTGGCATTGAGGTAAGCCTATCCTCTCAAGCTCCCCGATTTCTGTCCCGTACTGACATCATTGTTTAGGTCCCAGAGTTCACCGAGTGGGCAGCCGAGGGAGACCAACAGCGCATGGCTAACAATTTCCTCATGACTGAGTGGCACAAGGACAAGAAGCAAGTATGGGAGAGAGTAGTAGCTAGATACGGTGGCCAGCTCGAAGCTTTCGACTGGGGCACCTGGGACTTCTTTGACTGGGCCGTTGGAAAGGCCTGGTTGACCATCAGCACCATGACCAAAGCGCGCAAGTTTGGTTGGAAGCGCTACGATGATACGTATGACACGTACATCGAGACCTTCCGTGCCTTTGAGAACGCGGGTGTGTTGCCATATGCGGATGTTTTGCGGGCTGAGGGTAAGGGTCAGGCTGCACAGGCCAGTCTTGCTCCTCATCCTTTTGATGCTGTTACTTTGCGGATGGCGAAAGCCAAGGCAGAGCAAAACGGAGTGACCACCAATGGTGCCAACCACGATAAGTTGAAGAATGGGCTTGAGAATGGACTCAAGAACGGGAATGTAGAGAACGGAGATCTGGCTGTCAAGGCATGAGGTGGCCATGAAAGAGTGCGTTTGGTGCCTCTGACTCTAATCAGTAGGCTTTCGTACGATCTGTACACACAGTTTTGATCGAGTCATTATATCTATTTCTTGAGTATTGAGTACCAGATTCTGTCATATTACTACAACTTATTTTGTCCATCTGCGATGACATATTTTGAGCTGTGAATAACTTCATTCGAATCTACCTTCTCCATCACCACCTACCACCACTCTACTCTGCCTTCGTTTCAATGTTAATAGTCTCTTTCCTCCAGATTACCCATATTACTTGGAAGTCACACTTTCTTTTCATTACGCTCGGTCAACTTCCATGAGCCGAAGCATTTGACTCTCTTGGCATGCAGCAATCTCGACGATTGATCAAGTTCTGAATGTTGAACGCGTAAACAGTCTGAATGGCTTCGGATATTCCAACATGCACTCGATCGCACGCCGGAATTTGCATTCCGTCTGGACCTTGGTTTCCAGCAGAGACCTCGTGCCCCATTGGCTCATATGCTACTTTGGTGTGGCAGTCGACGGCAGTCTGGCCTCCTTGGCCGCTTCTTGTCGGCAAGATAAGCGATATTTCCCGCGCGGCTTGATCCTCTTATCTGCAAACTCAAGATCAGCATGTCAGTGACGGATTGGTATCAGATCAGTGGTCCAGTGGTATTTTCTTGACTCATAAGCCCAACTGTTGCCTAGAACATGGAGTATACATAGCTACGCAGGAGAAACAATTGGATTCTTCGAGTGTCATTCATCTAGAGGCCCTGACAGTTATTGAACACGCCATGGCGCACACTAGAGTTAAGATTTCAGCTTGGCGTTTTGCACTGACCGTGCCCCCGGAAATCAAGGAGCATCCCAGAACAGCCTAGCCAATCCGGCGTTTAACCACGTCCCCTCCACGGCGGGAAGCTACTCTACCCCACGGGGCCCCGGATTTCGCAATTTCGGAACTGCCATCTTGGCTTTGTTCTCGACCAGCTTAGCTCTGGTAACAGAAATTGTATTTGTATAGACACTCTGGCTGCTCTAAGGCCAAATCTACAGCACTCGACTTGCAAAGCTCAAGATCTACTATCATCACTCATACACGACTTTGAAGTTATCATGGAGAAGCCAGAGGCGGAGCACCTTTCCAATGACGAGAAGTCAGACGGACCTCGTGTGGTAGACAAATTCCCACCTGAGGCTCGAGCTGAAGCTGGAGTGCTTCTCATAGTTGAGCGTGCTGAGAGGACCTCTCTTCGTCTTGCTGAGGATGGACATGTAAGTCTCGTTGTTCCTCAACGGACTCGTTCTTTGCTAACAGCTGGGTTCGATTTAGACCGTTCTTTTGCCCCAGCCAACAGACGATCCCAATGACCCCCTGAACTGGTCATCGCGAAGAAAGCACCTCATTCTTCTGGTGGTGGCTTGGGCTGCTCTCACTTCAGACTTTACATCTGCTGCTGGCAGCGCTCCCGTCATTCTTCAGGCAGCAGAATGGCACAAGTCTCCCGGATCGGTCAATCATAATAACAGTATTAATGTCCTCATGATGTAAGCAGGCCTTTTGCTTTGATTCTCTCCTGCAACCCTTGCTAACCCGTTCTCAGGGCTATCGGTGGTTTGATCTGGGTCCCTATGACTTCCATTATCGGACGAGCCCCAACTTTGTTTTGGTCTACCTTGCTCGGCCTTGTATTCTCCATCCTTTCGTCCGTGTCCTCTAACTTCGAGATGTTCATGGGCGTTCGAGCTATTCAGGGCCTCTTCCTTACCTCTGGCCAAACAATCGCCATCGCATTCATCAAAGACATCTTTTTCTTCCACGAACGAGCTCGAAAGATTGGCCTGTGGGCTCTCATGTACATCACGTCTCCGTACTGGGGCCCGTTGCTCGCTAACTTTGTCGTTGGAGAAACCCACCAATGGCAGAATGCATTTTGGCTTGGAGTTGGAGTCAATGGTATGAGCTTGCTTCTTATCTTGGCTTTCCTTGATGAGACGTGGTACAACCGTGACTTGCCTATGTCCGAACAACCGCCTCGAGGCCAGGGTCTCTTCTCCCGATTTCTTCGACTCACTGGTGTGTGGCAGATGAAGTATCATTCTGCATACTTTGAGTCTTTTTATGATGCCTTCAAGAGAGTCTTACTCATCTTGGCGAAGCCCGTCATTCTCCTCGTTCTACTTGCTTAGTAAGTGTCTGATGCATCTTTCTATGATAGTCCAAGAGCTAACAAATTACCACCAGCTTCATGTGCTTTGCGTGGGCGATCGGTGTCAACATTTCGACCGCCATCCTCTTCGGTCTCCCCCGAGAGATGGGAGGCTATGGCTACAACTTTACTCAGCTGGGATACCTACACTTTGCTCCTATCGTTGGCGTTTTCCTGGGCGAGATCTTCGGCCATTTCTTCAACGACCATCTTACTCGACGCTATGTCCGAAAGCACAACGGTATCTTTGAGCCCGAAGCTCGTCTCATGACCATCTACATTTCAGCCATTCCCATGATTGCCGGCCTAGTCTTGATGGGACAGGCCCTACATAAACATCTTTCGGTCGCTGCAATCGTCGTAGGATGGGGCATGCATGCTTTTGGAATCATGCTGACATCCGTGGCCGTGGCTTCATACCTCTTGGATGCGTACCCGTCTGCCCCTGCTGAAGTCTGTGGTTTGACCAACGTATTCCGAGCTTTGAGTGGATTCAGCGTCGGGTATTACCAACAGCCATGGGGAGCCAAGGTTGGTTACGATGTGAGCTTCGGGACTCAGGCCGCTATCGTGGCTACGAGTATGATCCTTATTGCTATTGTACATCGATTTGGTCATGGGCTCCGTCTGAAGTTTGGCCAGGTCAGGTAAAACAGGGGAGTCTGAGAGTAGGAAGGTGCAGAAAGCAGTATGATCTGAAGGAATATGGTTATCGATATTATGTGTAGAGTTGCGCGTTGAGATATTGTGATTAAGCTGGATAAGATAATGGTCAATACGATTCAGAATGATTGCCCAGATACCCCTGATAGCTGTGTTTACCTACAATGACATGCTATTTTGTGTGAGTGTACCTACAAGTCATGCATTGTTTCCGAACCTTGAGAGATGGGGGAACATGTCAGGAGGTGTATATCGTGGCACTCGGGTGTGTTGAGATGTTGTTGTATCGTATTCATGTTGTGTCGAATGAATCAT
The DNA here is from genome assembly GCA_023628695.1 of Nectriaceae sp. PG4201. Taxonomy (NCBI): domain Eukaryota; kingdom Fungi; phylum Ascomycota; class Sordariomycetes; order Hypocreales; family Nectriaceae; species Nectriaceae sp. PG4201. Next base: position 28,585 of record JAMAKE010000161.1, on the reverse strand, counting down.
TTGGAGGAAGGGCGGAACGGTGTTGTTCCCCATTACCTTTTGATTAGAAGTTAGTCGCTCATTCCTGCTCTATCTTATTTTCTCAAGGCGTCCTTAAAGTAGATCGACCCCTTGTGGGCAAAGTGACCATACAGGCAGACAGGTCGAGGGTTCTCTAAAGTATATATGCTGCGAAATGATTCGATATCGAGCTTAGAAAGCAGAAAAGGATATCAAAAAGAAATCAAGAGAGACTAAGTTAGCAAGACCGTAAATCAAGTCTGGAGTACAGTTTTATTATTATTCGTAATGAATTTAGCACCATTGTTTTCTTGATTCTATTATGCCAAAGTCTAGGGTAGCTTCACTCAACCGTGAAACTCGGCAGCGTTTGCTTCCTGTAGGTCCTTGAGTGACCAGCCACCACAGCCACTACGCCACAGCGGCATCCGTCGGCCTTTTGATAAGCTTTCCGACATAGCAAACTGCTAAACGTCATACTCAGTTCCCAGTGATCCAGACTTCTGCTGAATGAGCTAAAGAGCCAAAATGTACAGTATTGCTGAGTCGGTATGGCTCTGGACTTAGCCAGCGGTACCTTAGTTACTCTCACGCTGCTTCCGTGTCTTCGGAAAAAGGAGGTGGCTTACAGGGGTATTGACGGGATTTCGGAATGACCAGTTAGGCAGTACATGATAGCACACTGAAATTAGCGTGGATCAAGTGTACACACTAAAGTGCTACCGATTGACAACGGCCACGCGTCCCAGATGGTGTGTGGGGTCAATCATCTATTCGCTCACGTATCATCGCCGAAGGTTGGACTCGGTGGTGGTAACACTCGGAACGGAAGTGAACTTGACATGTCCGTGGGAGCTTACAACACCTCAATTTCCAAACGCTATAGACAACAGCATCTATTCCAGATGCCTTCCGGACGCGGCCGAAAGCTGAGAATTATCAGCTGATCTGAAATCGGCAAGACTCTGGTCCTGTAGTGGATGAGAAGTATTATCATGATCAAATTAAGTCTATTTTATATGCTGGCTGGACACAACGAGAGTGACGATAAGTTTATCTTAATTGAGCCGTGAAATCCTCATCGAGCTGAATAAAAGCACCCATTATAATCATCAATCACTTCTTTCCTGATCAACTCTTCTGTCACCAACGAGAATATGACACTAAATCGCCCTCCTGCGGGATTCCGGGATTACATCCCTCCTGCCGATGCCCCAAGAAGCATACAACTGGCAGAGTCTGACACTTACCAGTGGGCTGGCCATCGATGCTCTGAGCCTTTCATGATCGGCTGGATGAAGGCTTGGAAGGAACTCTACGACCAGCCTTACAAGGGAATCACAACTGATGGGAATGTGATTCCCAACCTGTTTCGCCTGGCAGATAAGAATGAAAATTTCGGAGCCCAAGTACATGCCGTCAAGGCAGCCCAGGACGCTATCGATGTTGCATCAGCAGAGGAAAAAGAGAAACTTCTCAGACCGGTTGATGCACCAGAATGGCGCTTTTGGCTCAACCCCGAAATATACGCGTTCAGGCATGGTATTCGGTTGGAAGAAGCTTCCAAAGATCTGGTTACCGCTCTACACAGCCTGATTAGAGCGAGTCTATCCACCGAAGGCTATGAAAAGGCTCATGGCTGTATGAAGGTCAACCAGTTCCTCGGTGAGGTGGTAAATGGCACCAAGGTCCTGAACGAGAACTCGTACAACTTTGTCATCTTTGGCGCACCCTCTCCAGAAGAGCCATGGGGCTGGCAGATATTTGGTCACCACCTCTGTATGAATTGCTTCGTGGTTGGGACGCAGATGGTAATATCGCCCGTCTTTATGGGTGCTGAGCCAAACATCATTGATGCAGGTCCCAACAAGGGCCTTGAGCTTTTCATTGATCAAGAACAGACTGCACTCAGTCTCATGCAGTCCTTTGATCCAGCAATTCAGAAAAAAGTGCAGATCTATAAAAAGCTGAGCGGCGCTGAGTATCCTCCTGGACGATGGCACCGAGCCGATCAGAGACACCTTGGAGGAGCTTTCCAAGACAATCGTGTAGTCCCATATGAAGGCGTCAAGGTTTCGACCTTCTCTGAATCTCAACAAGATGCGGTCCACAAGCTGGTGAGACTAAGCCTGAACTACCTCCCGGAGAAAGCATTAGCCGCCCACCTTCAGGAGATCGCTAACCACTGGGATGAAACGTGGTTCTGCTGGATTGGTGGATTTGGAGATAGAGACGCCTTTTATTATAAAGTGCATTCTCCGGTTATTATGATTGAGTTTGATCATCACTCGGGCGTCTTTCTCAATAACAAGGAACCTTTGCCCTTTCACATTCACACTTTGGTCAGAACTCCAAATGGCAACGACTATGGGAAGCAACTTTTGAGACAGTACCAGGAACAGAAGAATAGAGCATAGTCTTACTATAGCATATATATTTCGCAGAGAAAAAAGGAAACACTGCCTAACTCATGGAAATTCGAAAACTATGAGCATAGATATATTATTGAAGAATGTTAGGATAGCTAGAAACGAACTTAAAGGAGACAGTACCTGACGTAGGATGATACGAAAGGTTGGTGTTCTTCTCGATGAAGGGTCAATTTAGGTGTGTGTGTATGTTCTATCTACAGGATACGTGAAGGGGCGGGGGTCCTTCAATGAAGGACCACGAGCGGGTCACGTGCACCCACGGGCTCGCCTGCCTCAGGCCAGTATATGACCATGGCAAGCCGCTTCACGTATCATAGGACCAGGGTTAGGGTCGGCGTCGGTTTTACTTATAGTTATATGCATAACTAACTTCCTACTCTTTGTAAAACCTTTGTTAATGGAGAAATTGGCTATATGGTATTAATTCAAAAATATATATACTGTGTACAGCTACTGTGTTTTCATTTCTAAGCACATGACCTATAGAAACCTTCGTCTACTTAACGGTACGTGAAGAAGCCAATATTGGATTGAAAGGTACTAACGTAGTCCATATACAGTAGTGTAGAAGCTAGTACTGTAGAGTGCCATCAAGTGCTCAGAGGTACTCGTCGGTACAGATGAAAATGTAAAGTGCTTAAATAGCTGAGAACATGGCCTGCAAAGTGCCGCGGAGACAGAGTACATCGTGATGAGGAACGCGTCGCAATCGTGCAATTCACGTGTCAATCAACGTGACAAAATATATGGTGCCTTTCTTTACAACCAGCAGACGGAATGTACTGTACTCGGTTACAATGACACTAGCAATGATTGAGAATCATACTGTAATGGGACCAAGCTACAATCATGGATCAAAGACTAGTCTTGTGCAGTTGATCTAGCCCGCCATTGCTCTAAGGTTGCCAACGAAGTGAGTGTGTGTGGATGCCGGGGGCCGATAACCCGCTGTTGAGCTTCGACACAGCGTTCCATCAACTCCAAGGCATCTTCATCTCGGCCTCGATGCCTCCAAGTAAGAGCCAGATTATTCATGCTAGTCAGTATATCGGGATGATCTACCCCAAGCTTCGTCTTGCGAGTCTCCATCACCTGCACCTCTAGCTTCTCGGCATCCTCCCACCGGCCCTGGTTCCTATATGTTGACGCTAGGTTGGCCATGCTAGTCAATGTATAGGGATGATCCACCCCAAGCTTCGTCTTGCGAGTCTCCATCACCTGCACCCCCAGCTTCTCGGCTTCCTCCCACCGGCCCTGGTTCCAATATGTTGACGCTAGGTTGGCCATGCTAGTCAATGTGTCGGGATGATCCACCCCAAGCTTCGTCTTGCGAGTCTCCATCACCTGCACCTCTAGCTTCTCAGCTTCTTCCCACCGGCCCTGGTTCCTATATGTCGACGCTAGGTTGGCCATGCTAGTCAATGTGTAGGGATGATCTACCCTAAGCTTCGTCTTGCGAGTCTCCATCACCTGCACCTCTAGCATCTCAGCTTCCTCCCACCGGCCCTGGTTCCTATATGTTGACGCTAGGTTGGCCATGCTGGTCAGTGTATCGGGATGATCTACCCCAAGCTTCGTCTTGCGAGTCTCCATCACCTGCATAAACAGCTTCTCGGCTTCTGTCCACTGTCCCTTGTCCAAAAGCACCAGTGCAGATAAGGACGTACTTGACAACGTTGCCAAATCATCTTTCCCAAGCAACCTTTCGTATGATCTCCTTGCCTTTCGAGCCATTTGCTCTGCCACACCATATCGGCCTTGCAGTCGTGCATACCCGGCTCCATTGAAGAGAAGAGCTGCCCATGTCCCTTCTAGCTCCTCTCGCAGCGGCTTGTAGTCAAGCGCTGCCTCGACGTGTGAAAAGAGTTTCTGGCATATTTCCCAGTTCTCGTAGTCTCCTCTTGGGAATGATGCTCCTAGTCGTGTAAGATACTGCTCCTTGAACTCCTCATGAAGGCCTTTCGCTTCCAGCCACTTTCTCGTTGATAACTGCACAAGCCCGTGCATCTCAAAATCAGTGCCGCTGTCGGTCACGGTGATGAGACAGAAGTCCTTCAACAAACTTATATCGTCTTCAAAGTCGCCAGTCATGTCTCCATCGCTGTTCACATAGTCTGACTCGTTCTCTCTGTTCCGGTTGATTGGCGGCTCCATAGGCTTCAGGAGTGATTCTGGGATGCCTTGACGATTGAAGAAGCTCATGAGAGACAGGAGATCTGCAGCAGAACGCCGTTTGGAATGAATGTACTCGAAGGATATCTGCCAAGTTGTGAGGACCGCATTTGAAGCGCTTCCATCTCGGCGAAGATCTCCCCCATCGTGTCCCAGAAGCCTGATTCTCTTGCGCTCACCTTCACGAAAGTCGGCCAAGTACTTCCCGAGCGAGCTCCGTGGCGCCTTTGCCTGTATATACCCTGCCGCTTGGTTTATGGCCAAGGGGACATATTCCAGACCCCGTACCAGTTCTGTAGCCGCACCTAAATCTGGAATCACCCCTAATTTCTTCTGTAGGAGTAACAGAGCCTCGGGTTCTACCATCGGTCCAATCTCAATTAAGCCACCATTCCCGGTCAGCCTACGCGCCAAGTCCCTGTTGCGGGTGGTGACGAGTATCGACCCATTCCGGCTTTGTGGTATATACGACGCCAGCGGTTTACTGTCTGAGTTGGTTGTTGCTCCATAGAACACGTCGGCGTCATCAGCACTGTCGAGCACCATGACCCATTTACCATTTCGTTCCTGCGACAACCAGGTATATACGAGCTGTAGAATTTCAGACTTAGGCTCTTTCCACTCCGGCAACTGGACAACATCCGCAATCATTCGAAAACTTTCTTCGACACGTGCCCGTGTACCGGCATGGACCCAAAACACCCATGTTCCAGCTAATTTTCCATCAATTTGGTAGGCAAACTCGATAGCCAACTGTGATTTTCCTATGCCGCCCAGGCCCACAAGCGCTACACGGCCAGCAGGTTCGGAGCATCGTTCGTCGATCTGCTTGAGGATGTTGCCACGGGTCACGAAGTCCGGGTCACGGCGGAAGGGGATTGTCGCAGATGGCTGCGGCAGTGTTTCTGATTAGTCCGAGGACATTAGCCTGGATCCTGGTCTCGAAGTGGAATCCTGGGCTGATCGGCCTAACGTTCTCAGGCTGGGTAGATAACATACCTTCTTGGTGCTTTGGAGCTTTGATTCGCTTCTCAATCTGCTCTCTTAGGCGAAGGCGGGCATGTGCCTTCCCCTCACCATATATGAGTGGCATAAAAACACCGAAAATGCCCAGGAGACAGTATGCCAAATCCTCCTCATGTGTAGTCTGTCGTCTCTCCGCCCATCTGAACCGCTCCTCGATATCAAACTCAGAAAGAGCAGCACCCCGAAGAACTGGAATAGGGATGTCCGTTATTTCGTGGATCTGTGGTTCAAGAGATGTCTTATCACCAAGTCGCTGGCCGTCCTTCGTGAAGAATTCGACTGATGATGGGGCTAGAAGCTCTTGGAGTGTCCATCCACGAGTAAACCATCGGCTGCTCCGAAACGCTGGCCCCCACAGCAGTTCGGAGGACTGTATACTGTAAGATGCCGCCGGGGCAATGAGCTTCTGCTTCTTGCGTGGTGGCGTCCCCACAAGACGAGATTCTTGGGGTATTGGATTAGGGATTGAGACATCTGCGAGGTAGACGTAGCACCGAGCCGCATTCTGGTACCAGTAGAACATGGAGTTGATGGACTTGGAAAGTTCATTATTGTCTGTTTTATCGATGCAACATGTGTCGATCCAGAAGTATTGGAGGCCATCTCTAGTCGCTTGTTCCGCACAAAACGTGATCTTCTTGTAGCCAGGCTTTCGCTTGTAGCCAGCCCTCTTCTTCCCACTACCCTCAACCAAGTCTCTATAGGTGACCTCCTCAAAATCTGGGCCCCACGTGTGCGACAGAATGGCATATTTAGGTATGCCATCAGGCGGGAGATCCTTCGTTATGCTGCACTTGCCATCAGTCCATTCGAGAAGCCGCATCCTCTTGAGGAAGTTTCGTCATCAATGAGTAGAGGTGGGAATCGAGAATAGCGGTGACTGTCGAGATCGATGCGATTGCCAGAAGATCGGGGTTGAAAGGAAGCAGAAGAGCCATCGTGGCAGCTAGGGAGCTGAGGTCTCCCATCGCAAGGCTGTGCTGCCCAGGAAAAACTTTGGGCGGCAAGATGGTGGCAGTGTCGCTCCTCGGCGGTGAGCGATTCTGCCAGCGAACGCTACCAACATGTGGTCGACCACCTGGCACCAGACGGCGAAGGGTGTCAGCAACAGCCTCTTTTTAAAAGTTTTCCTGACTAATTTTTACTACTGTCGGAAAAATGTTTATGCTAGCCCTTTTGGTGAGATGCAGTGGTGATCCGTCGCTAGCGTCAGCGTGGCAAATCTACAGTATATGTTGGATAGCGTACGGCACATTCAATCAAATAGATAGGGATCAATACGATGTCAAGCCCCAAGATCATTCTTGTATTTTCAAGGATGCCTCCTGCCCCCTCTTTTCTTGAGAGGGGTTTTCTAGTCATCTGACTAAAGCTAGGATATCTGTATATCAGAGGTTTATTCAAATTCGGGTCTTATGTCACCACATACATGAGGGGTCAATCCAACAGTTATCTAAAATCCAGCGAACCGAGCTCCAGAGCGTCATCATCAGTAAGCTAAAAGGTGAGGAAGATACTAAAGACAAGGAAATAGCCAAGATCAGCACTTGTTCTACGAGAACCGTCCGCTCCGCGCGATCGAAAATCCTCCAATATGGCACAATCGACACCCCTCGAAAGCCTACCGGTCGACCCAGGGACGTCACGGAAAATATGTGGCTGGCCTTGCAAAACCAGTTAGAACGAGAACCTTGTATGAGCCAAGAAGCTATGGCCGAGTTCCTCCATAAGACCTATCATGTCACATTGTCACGACCATCAGTAGAACGCTGAAACGATTTGGCTGGACTAAGAAGGTCACCCAAAACATCGCCAAAGAGCGTAGTCAAGATCTACGAGATGATTACATCGAGCGGCGATCTTATTATACGCCTGAACAAATGATATTCATAGATGAAAGTGGAAGCGATCGTGGTCTTGCGATACTGGGACGGGGCTACGCTCCAAAGGGAGTGACTCCGGTGCAGACCAGGAGTTTCCATCGAGGAAAGAGAGTGCGAATCTTGCCAGCATACACCGTAGACGGAGTGATTTGCTACGAGGTATATGAAGAAAACACGGATGTCAACGTAGTCGAGGCGTTCCTCGAAAAGCTCTTGCCGTACTGCGGTAGGTATCCAGAACCAAGGTCCGTCATTTTCATGGACAATGCCTCCTTCCATTTCTTCTCCCCGAGTATCAAGGAGATGCTTGCCAAAGCAGGCGTGATAGTTGACTATCAATTGCCGTACTCGCCAGACCTGAATCCGATTGAATATCTGTTTGGCTCAGTCAAGAATCGCATTAGAAAGAGATCCCGGGAGGACGAAGACTTTATATAGGGTGACTTCAAGTTGTATCTGCAAATGCAGATTAGGGTCGTGGGGCAGGACAAGAAGATTGTAAGACGGCACTTTCGAAAGGCATAGATTTATCTTGATCTTGAAGAAACCTAGGGATTGAAAAAAAAAAATTTAAATTTAGAATAAGGTGCTATTCTATGTCTAAGGTTCTATTATATGCTCTCTTCTCGCATTGCTTCAAAAACGACTTGTTATTATAAATATAACGCTATGCCATGCTATCCAGTATGCTATGCAATTTATAAAATCGATACATCCTCTCCTGGTTGCTAGCAAGTATATTAAGATCAAAGCAATGCTCTAAAGTTTAGATCCCTAGCAAAGCTATATACTCTTTCTGTTCCTCGGTTCTCACCTTGGACTGGTGCCAAGCACTATATGCCTCGATAATGTCCTCACTTGGCAGATCTAAGCATACAATGGGAGACATTGGAAAAACCATTCTAAGGCTCGAAGGGCCCTTAGCAGCAGTGTCAAGGGCTCTAGATGGGTAGCGATGGCAATAAACGACTAGCATGCCAGCTGAGCTATCTGAATCCCGCCGCCTCCTTTTGCGCCGCTTCAGCCTCTCTCGCTCCTTCTCTTCCCTCTCTCCCCGCTCACGTTCGTCGGCCATTACCAAGCGACGGAACTCTTCTAGGACATCATGATGTCCGTTTAGAACTCTTCCTACCTGTAGATGATCGGCAAGCATTCTTACATGATGCGGCTGTAAGGGGAAGTGTTTTCCTTCAAATACCCAGCAGTGGTCTCCTTTTGTACACGGCCGTCCAGGACAGCGTACAAAAGCTTATGCTTGCCTGATACATGCCGCCCGACACTGTCTGGTTGTTTCTCGCAGGTTCGCTCTGCACTGGCTTCGCAGGCATTAGAGGTCGTCTAGTTACTTAGAATTCTTGGGAGTACCCACTGCGGTCAGCAATTAGTAGTCAGCAGGGTTTACGTGGGGAATGCCTCGGAACGCATCGGTAAGCCAATGGGCTGACAGCTAATACCGCAGCATTGCTGTTCGGATGTTCGAGCGTTGCACGTTTATCTAATGGCGCAACGAAGGGATTTTGAGAACCAACGCGCATTGTAGATAATGACAGCAGAGAGGCATCTCAACAGCCTCGCCGGTTGATTGATCGGGATTCAACATCCCCCCTTGACACATAACACACACAAATAGATGGCCTTCTCTTTCAATTGATCAGATTGCCTCTCTTTAATTCCTGTAGTCGTGTAATTATTTGATCCATCTTCTTCCTCCTTTGCCTTCTATTTAGGCCTTTGTTCGAGCTCGTGTTATTACGTAGGGAAGGGTTCGGCGGTAGTGTTATCAGCGTGGGTCTTGCGTTTCGACACCTTCGGTAAATATCCCAGCTTGACAGGAACATATTTAGAGGAGGGCGTTTGCTAAGCAGGACTTTCCGCGAATGCGTCGGAAGGGGAACGTTGGAGGGGGGTGTTGACCGCGTGGAAATCAGTTGGCAAGGTATTGCCTGTCTAGAGATAGACGGAACCTCGAAGCCTTTCAACCTCACTTGGCGGTCTAGAGCGGATTGGTGGTAATCTTATGAGATGGTCAGACTAGGTAATTGGTCTATGATGTGATCGGCTGCAGGCGGTATATAGTTGCTACCAGTGAGGGATAGTATCAATGACTATACCATAAGTCGGCAAAGCGCTGTTGAGGCCGCCGTTTTTAGTAGTCAAACAGTGAGGGGCACAGCTTCGTACCGCAATCAGGACTGACGCTCCTCTGGCATTTCCTCTTCCTCTTTATCCTCATTCGACTTCTGTTTCCGTTGATTTTTAAGCAAAAATACAAGACTGAGAACAGTCCCGAGCCCGGTCAAGCCGACAGAGAACCACAGGGCACCCCGGTAACCATAGAGCAAGTCTGCTTGGGTATATCCACCATTATTAATGCTGATTTCGATAGTACCAGCAAAACCGAGACCAAGTGATATACTGTAGTTAACGATGGTCATGACTATACTGGCTCCCATGCCCTGGTATTGCCGGGGCGTAACGCTTGCGAAAAGCATTATGGCGGCAGGCAACGATGTATCCATTCCGATAGTGGCGATTATAGTGCCGAAAAAGAAGTAGGTCCAATAAGTCGAGTCTGGAGGCCGCAAGGCCATGAGAATAGATGTGACTAAGTACGCAACTTGCCCAACTACCATAATAGACGAGGCAGGAACCTTGGCGATTATTTTGCCAACAGCCAAAGCTGAAACTACTCCAGTAATAAGGATAGGAGTAAACCATGCTGCCAATTGAATTGGAGTTTGTCCGCCTATATCGAGGGTTACTCGCACGACGTAGAAGAGCTACACTTAGCGTCAGTTGGAATATTTTCTAATCAAGGGCAATACTAACCCATATGCCAAATGTCGCCCAGCCTGCTGTCGTGCATGCGAAAACAAAGATTATATCCGAAGTAAAGGCAGCAACGGGCAGAATTGGATGACGGGCTCGGTAAATTTCGATGTAAAAGAAGAGTGCGCCGAAAATGAAACTGAGGACCAGGCACACATAGACATAGGGCTCCCGCCAAGTAACAACCACTGCCTGATTCCACGCGAAGTTGAACAGAACCAAAGCCATCACGCCAGCTGCACCTCCAGGAAGATCCAGGCGGTCCAACTTTTGACGAAGTGGTCTTTTCTGCTCCTCTTGTGCAGGCATGTCTGGTATTGTCCAGGTAGCAAAGGCAGCTACGAAAGCGACACCAATAGATTGGCTCCAGAAAATCCATGGCCACCAGACCATGGCAAAGAGGGCGCCAAAAACGAGACCTGATATGGCGCCAAATGGTGCTGCTGCAGCGAACCATGCAAAGGCCATGTTTCGCGGGCCCTCGGAAAAAGACTTGCCAAAGATGCCGAGAGCATTAGGCAAGGTCAAGGCAGGACCTAGCCCCTGAAAGACGCGAGCAAAGACGAAGAGCACATGATTAGAATAGACGGATAATCCTGCCACCAAGCTCCACAAGGAAAGCCAGCTCATACCAAGGACAAACATTTTCTTGTTACCAAACTCATCGCCAAGGCGTCCACCAAGGAGGATAAATGTGCCGATAGTTAAGCTGTAGCCAGCAATTAACCATGACAATGTACCGGGGTTACTGATGGCAAAAGAGTCTCCGATTATTTTGAGCGTGGTTAGAGTGTTGCACAAGCCCAGCTGGTTAATGTACATGGACATGCATACAGTCGCGATGAATAGAATTTGCCGTGGCGTCGAGTAGGCATCGGCGGGATAGGCATAATCCCTATTCGAAGGCTGAGCAGCCTCGAAATCTAATGATCCACCGAGTCACCAAAAAGGTTCCAAAGGTTTTGTGGAAAAAGTATAGTTGGAGCCGCCTCCAGGAACTACTCACCTGGCGAGGATGATAATGCCTTGGATGGCAGTTGGGGATTGTTCTTTCCCTCTGTAGATAATGTCATGGAGGACGAGGGCGTGTAGGAGGTGATCGTGATGGGTGAGGAGCGTAATGGAAAAGGGAGAGCATACTAGTTGTTTATAATGAAATCACAAAGACCTGATCTCCGGGCCGATACTGACAAATGGGACACAGCACGATCAACATCTAAGTCCGGCAACGCTAGACCATGCGGCTCCGGAACAGCTGTAATATTCGGAGATGCATGGCTGTCACATGATCTCATCACCACAGCCGGCTCCTGGACGGCTGTAAATTTCGGAGATCCGTGGCTGTCACGTGATTTGCATCACGACGACGATGCACTGAATTAGTAACAATACTGTACTAAAAACGCACTGCGCCACTAGGCCTTGTCCCTCCGTGATGCTCTGAAACACAACACATCACTGATACTTGAATGATCTATCCAGGCATCCCTAGCAGATTGATGCTGGTGCCCATGGAGTCGAACATCACCAGTCCTGAGTCCACTCAGTTGGTTTGCGAGACGTGCTCGAAGTCTTACCAGCGGCGTAAGTTTCTGCTGTCCGCCTTCTTCATGTCCATTTTATCTGATCTCGCCGTTTTTCTCCATTTTTAACACAATTGGCACAGGTGACTTGTTCATGCGTCACCGAAGGCGCTGCAGGGGCCCCGTCAAAAGTGGGAACCGCCGCAAAGCCTGCGATGCGTGTGTTCAAGCCAAGGCCAAGTGCTGCCATACCCAACCCACCTGTTCTCGTTGTGCCAAGAGAGGAATAAAGTGCCTCTATAGCGCACCATCAGCTGTCCAAGTCTGTAATCATCCCGAGGACGTGGAGGGAGGCTCGAGTGTCCGGAATCAAAGTCTTCAATCATGTCCTTCAGCGGGTGGCCAGCCCTCTGCTCCTGAACTCCCGACTTGGAACTTCCCACATTCTCCGTATCCGCTGGATACCTTCGAGCTGGATACCTTCGACTTGAACCTCGCAGACTTCGCAAATGTATCTCCTGCCACTCACCTCGGGTCGTCCTTAATGGAGAAATCTTATATATCACCAATAACTCATGGCAACTCACCCTCTACATCCTTAACGCAAACTTCGAATGACAGCCCGAGGTCTCCTTCAAATGCTCCGACGTCATCGACACCGTTTATTCTCACCCATACACTTGGCGACTACGCTTCTTTGCTAATAAAAGGCTCTTGTTTCTCTCCGTTTCTTCACTTGCCAAAAGTCAAAGACATTGAACCCGACTTGACATCTTTCCCTTTCACGTCAATGGCCATCTGCAGCAGTACCGGCATGAATCTCTCGACCGACAAACAATTTTTCCGGCAGGCTATTGACGCATCCCGGCGTCGACTGATCGGGAGTTTCGTAAGTGCTACTAAGGCCCAGCTCCGCTCTGACCAAATGTTGAGACATCTGTCAGCCGTCGTATGAGTGCATGCAGCAGTGGGACGCGATACACGCTATATCAATATACGAGAGTTTGGAGATTAAAGATGGCATCGGTAATGAGTCTGAAGCGTGGAGACTCGTTATGCCAGTCAAAAATCTAGAGATTGGCTTTCTTTTGAAGGTACAGCACTGTTCCCATCTCGGTCTCGGGCCAATCTCATTAATACTCGGCAGATGACAAGAACCTATATTGAGCCATACCTACAGATCCGCAGTTCTGACATAGATGCCTTCTCTGATTCCAAATCAACACCATGTTCGCCGACCACGACGACGTGGGGTCGGTGGAGAACCACCGAGACAACACGAAGAACAGTTTTCATTGTCAACATGGTCAATTTCCTTAAAAATTATGATCCTAGGACGAGAAAAACCTCGCCCTACTATGAACCGCTGAGCGATGACCTCATTCTTAATATGCCATTGCCCTGTAGCCAGACCGTATGGCTAGCATATGAAGAGGAAAGCTGCAGACTTGCAATGGAGAATCATCAGCCTTGGATCAACTATTCCTCACCTGGCCCTGATAACCACACAGCGGAAGCGCTATCAAGAGAGACTTGCTTAAGCACCATTCTCTCAAAATATAGCAAAGAGCGCATTCAAGCTGCGATTGGCCCACGCGTTGGGCTGGGCGATTCAGACGATTTGAGGCGCCTTGTAATACTCTGCGCTACTGAGCAATTTCTTTGACTGTTACATCGAGATTTCAATAGATCATGCTCATAGGCTTTTCTGCTGCCGAATTTACCCAAAAACCATGTTACTACAAACGTTTTATCAGGCATCGAGGTCTGTGGTTAGCCGATGATCCTTTGCTAGGACAAGTGACTGGGCTGGGAAGTTCCGATGACCAGAAGCAGTATTCTATGCGAAGAATTTAGTCTGCTAATTATGCATGCCTCTAGAGGATTTGCTAGAAAACTTAATGATTGTCTTACTAGACAGCTGCCCCCCCTATGCATTTAAAAGTAACTCGAGCAAGTGGCTCTAGCAATATGTGAGACCTTAGGGTTACATACGTCTCCACCCAATGGGAGCCACTTGGACCCGATTGCACCGATCCTGCAGCCAAGGTGGATGACTCCGCGGTTCGGCGAGCTGCGCTTGGTCGCGTCCGACTCTTCGACACATGACTCCTGCTAGATTTAGAAGGCGGTCTGAGAGACGCTCTCGAACGCTTGGAACGACTCTGGTCGGGGCTGAGCCCTGATGTAAAGCTCGAGGCAAAACTCATTGAGGGGCCATCGCCCAAGGCCACGGGTCCTTGGCTCGTCTCTTGAGAACCATCTTCTGTATGTAGATGGTGGGAAACAGCAGTTGCCTCGCCAGAGTCTTGGAAGTCGTAGTAGCTAGCTTCAGTAATGTGTTGTTGGAGTTCGTCATCGGCAAACTGCAAGGCAACGTGGTGTACAGAGTCCGCGGGTTCATGAGGTTCGTGAGGAGGCGAAATCTCATCTTCATGTGACTCGGTTGCATCTGCCTGAGCAGCGGCTGTCCTCGCCTGAGACGCTCTGGCGTTCGCTTCCTGGATGAAATGGGTGCGGTGCCGTTCTGCGATATCCCTACTGTTCCTGAGCGCAGTAAGTCCCTGGATGCATGTGTCATAAGTGTCGGTCACATCAAAGCCGCCTATCTCGGTCATGTGGTACTCCGGCCCCCCTTCTGGAGTCGTCGGCGCCGTGGGGTGGTGGGCGTACAGCTTGAGCGTGCCGTCGTGGTAGGTCGAGCTAAACGCATAGGCATTGCCGTCGTACTCCGGCTTCTCCTTGCCGTGGTTTTGCAGAGCGTGCATGGCGCGGGCGCCGTAGGCTCCGTCGTAGCATGCCTGCCTCTGGGCTACATCTGCGCCTCCTTTCGGGCCTTTGGCCTCAAGGAAGAAATTCGGTGCCACCGGAACATCCATGTGCTTGGTAGGGATGATGGACTGGTTGAGGTCAAGTCCTACTTGATCATGGAGGTCTGCTATTCGAGCTCTGTCAAAGAAGTCCGGCACCGCTTTAATGGTCGTCTCATCCGTTAGAGACGGGAAGTTCGTGAATGGGATATTTCCATTGTTTGGAATATTTGCAGTACTGACAATAATTGGAATTACATTGCGCATAATGCTGCCTTCCAACTTGGTCTTATTCTTCCGCTTTAAACCCTTGAATGTTGAATTGGGAAAACGGGATAGTGAGAGGGAATGTCTCGGTTCTATTAAGTGTTGATAAATATGGTCAAGATCGCTTGGTTCAGGAGTTAAGCGGTCCTCTAAGTATTTATATCCCTCGGGGTAAATGTTATGATCGAGGAGATGCTATTCGAAATTATTATTGTATGCGGATGATATCTTGAGTTTGGAGGAAATACTAGTCACCTTTGTCGACTATGTTCGTCGACTTTCTGACGTGGAGGAATGATTTGAGCTCATATTGTGCATGTTCTTGGGGTTAGGACACTTTGAAGGTGTAAATTAGTTAATGATTAGATGATAAGAAGGATGACAGGTCTTATACCTCGAAGATGGCTAGTGTCTGGACCACTGTGCCTTGTGAATCGAGCAATATCCCTCGCGCATACATCAGGTACTGTAATCGTCGGGATCGGTTGTGTACTATTTCGATGATCGAGTTCTCTCAGGGCACGCGGCGTAAGCCAAATCTTGGATAGGTTGTCCCAGAATGCCAGCGAGAAGTTAGGTCGTTCGCCCGACTTCGTTATCTTGACTCGCTTTGCTGGAGAATTGGCTTGGGAGGGCTCGTCTGCGTGCTGTCGCTTTCGGGTTTGTGATAGTCCAGCCATGAGCGACCATTGGGGGTGAAATCAAGAAGGAATTCGGGAGAAATGGGGACGCCGCGATTGCAGGTCAGGTCGCAGTTCGCGGTCACGTTTGAAGCAAGCGCCGCAGGATTCTGATGTGCGGGGAAATCATCGACCTTATCATTACCACTTTGACTTAGCTTACAATCTACTCTACGAATGATCGTTCCTGTGCCTCAAATGTGAGGCAGGTATTGCGGCCTTTCTGCTTAAGCAGGTAAGCGATGATGCCTCGACAGCATCTAGATATAACTAGGAGGTTCGACAATTAGAGTCGAGAAAACGATAAATTTCCTTGACCTCCTCTGACCCCCGAACAATAAAGAGATAAAAGTTATATGAAGATCATAGTACATAGTATATTAAAGTGCAGTAACAAAGCTGGACGTTACTAATACTTATAAATTAAGGGATAATAAGCATATAATATTAATCACTTAGGTTTAACTAGTCTACTAGCCAGAGATCATCAAACCTTATGATAATCACTCTCCCTGACTTACACCCAATAACAATAGATGATCCAGATACATTTGAACAGCTGGGACGAAATGACGCTGGTAACCAAAGCAGTTTCTTTTTCTGCCACATAATCCAGCACTTATCTAGACTAATCCCAACGCCAGAGAGGCAGTTGGTAAAAGGTATAGTATTGTTTTCAGGCGATGACACAGGACTCTGAATAGAGATAGTGCCAGCGTCGGTTAAGAGACATGAACTCTTCGGGTCAAATTGTAGTTGAGAAGAGAAGATGCCAGCTACTTCTTGGATGCAGGTGCCATCATCAACACGCCAGAGCCGGATAGTCTTGTCCCAAGAGGCAGAGGCTACGACGGTCGAGTCATGCGAGAAGGCTACTGATGTGGCTGGGGTCGTATGGCCCTTGAGCTTTTGGATATAGGTGCCATCAACACGCCAGAGCCGGATAGTCTTGTCCTCGGAGGCAGAGGCTATAACGGTCGAGTCATGCGAGAAGGCTACTGATGTGACTAAGTCTGTATGGCCCTTGAGCTCTTGGATACAGGTGCCATCAACACGCCAAAGCCGGACAGTCTTGTCCTCAGAGGCAGAGGCTACGAC
>JAMAKE010000161.1:0-11767 GCA_023628695.1 Nectriaceae sp. PG4201 | reverse complement strand
GGCCCTTGAGCTCTTGGATACAGGTGCCATCAACACGCCAAAGCCGGACAGTCTTGTCCTCAGAGGCAGAGGCTACGACCATCGAGTCGTGCGAGAAGGCTGCTGATGTGACCGACTCTATATGGCCCTTGAGCTCTTGGATACAGGTGCCATCATCAACATGCCAGAGCCGGATAGTCTTGTCATAAGAGGCAGAGGCTACGACGGTCGAGTCATGCGAGAAGGCTGCTGATGTGACCCAGTGCGTATGGCCCTTGAGCTCTTGGATACAGGTGCCATCGTCAACACGCCAAAGCCGGACAGTCTTGTCATAAGAGGCAGAGGCTACGACGGTCGAGTCGTGCGAGAAGGCTACTGATGTGACCCACTGCGTATGGCCCTTGAGCTCTTGGATACAGGTGCCATCGTCAACACGCCAAAGCCGGACAGTCTCGTCCTAAGAGGCAGAGGCTACGACGGTCGAGTCATGCGAGAAGGCTACTGATGCGACCCAGTGCGTATGGCCTTCAAGGATCTGTTGACATTGGTCCCAATTGTCTTCTGGTTCTGGTGCACAAGATATCCACTTTGGAATCTGATGATCTTGGAAAAAAGCGTTTCGGATAGCGCTATTCTTTGGCGTAAAGGCAAGAATTGAGGAGTATATTTGAAGAGGCACAGAGTCAATTGTTGATATATTGGTGAGAATGAATCGTTGTGCGTCTTGCAGAAAGTCCACTAGCATTTCACTCCCTTCCAACTGAAATATCATTAGTATACCCAGTCCTATGCTTTCTAATACCTACTTACCTTATGAGCCGTTTGTAAGTCCTTAATAATAGTCAGGCTTTGTGAAGCTCTTCCAACTAGGCTTAATACTTCTAGCCAGTGGAGAAAATGTTGTAATAAGAATTTATAGACCGGTCCATTATCATCAATATATATATCGGCTTGTTGTATATGATAAACCCAGTAAAGACAAGCATATTGCACCTCAGGAGGGATATGTGAATTAATGTCTTGAGGGCTGATAGATGCACGGTCTGTTCCTGGCTGTCTGAGCTTGCAAATATCCTCTTCTAAGCATTTGTTCATAATATCAAGGCAGTGCATCGCCAACCGATCATGAACCTGTTTCTCATCTACCCAGAACAAGTGCTCGCCACGGTTCTCAGGGTCCACTAGGAAGTCGCGGAAGGAGAGATGCAGCATCCTGACAGGGGATTGCTGTGATGAAGGGATGCTCAGGACCGAATGAAGCAGGTCCAGTTGGTTATCGATCATCTCTTTCTCTATGTTTAGAAGCCGTCCAAGGGCAGATATAGGAAGGGGGTTCCCTAGAACCACAATAGAGCCGATGATATGTCGAAACCGCTTAATGACATTATCCCGTTGCCGGTTCTCCAAGCCATCAATCAACTGATTGAGAACAGGGAGATATGTAGCGCTGAGTTGTGATATCTGGCTTTCTCTTTGAAGTTGCAAAACATCCTGCAATTGCTGATTGGGACTACCAATTCTGCGATCAGAAAGAAAATGACAGACTGTGGTAGCAAAAATAAAGAGAGGAATAGCCATTTTCACTAGATGTCGAATATTTTCTTCTCCAGGCCAGTCGCGTGGTAGGTGTCGATCTTTAGACACAGAGGAGTTATACTCAGTCTTGATTCTTGTAAGCTCGTGGTTGAAAAATGCAGAGATGTCATGCTCAATAATACCAATTGGTATTTCATGAAGCACGAGATCTTGATATGTTCCCTCTATAGCGTGAAAGCCAAGTCGAATTGGCAGTTCTGGCCTGCTTGTGACGAGGATCCTAAGTTTTGGAAACTGCAGATCTTTAGTGCAAGAAAAAAGATTGATAAGAAGTCTGACATCCTCATCCCGGTCACATTCGTCAAGGGCATCGATAATAATCGCTAACGTGCCTAATCTCGGAGCGCCTGGGGCAGCATTCCTCAATGGCTGCATGATAAGTTCGCTAAACTGATGTCGTGCCGCCTTTCCAGCAATATGAGGATCAACATCAATAGCAGCCTTGATATATGGCGCAATAGCAGGCTCTCTTTTGGCCAACTGGATGGCGATGGTCGCGAAGAACTTAGACAAGCTCCCTCGGTCAGCCTCTCCTCTCTTGAAGAAGAAGCTGCCGCCGAGCTGACCTGACGCAGCAAAAGACCGAGCAACAGTGCGAGATATAGTAGACTTTCCAGTTCCAGCCATTCCGTTGAGCCAGAAAATAGGCTTGGCATTAGGGTCCAGAGCCCATTCATGAATGCGCAGGAGGAGGTTGACTCGGGTATTTCGTAGGCAGGTCGGGTTATGCTGCTCGTCGCCAGAGTCAAAAGACGCACCTATAGCTACAGGAAGTCTATCAAGTACTGTCTTTTGGTCGATACTGAGCAGCGTTTGGTCAACATGGAGGATAATAGCCCTATAGCGCATCTCTATTAGTGTGTGATTCAAAGTAAAACAAACGGAATCTTACGTCTGTTCCGCTTGGAGAGTCTGATTAATTGTCTCGGCATGTCGGTTAAGCGTTTTGACCAGATCATCCACCTCTTTCCTCTGGAATGGCCATTTCAATGCACGAAGACCTATTCTGCTCATCGCCTTGCGGGGCGTCCGAGGCGTGAGCTTGCGCTCGAGCGCTTCTAGCAGGCGCCGACTGTCGTCGAGGTTCTTTTCGAGTCTCTGCGATTTGTCGAGGTTCGCGCTATTGGGATTCTCCAACAACTCCTGCACTGCTTTTGTAACTCCTTGTAGATTGGTGACCTCGTTTTCGAGTCGTTCGATATCGGCTGCGGCATTTTCTACATCCTTGGCGTACTGGACGCAAAGCGATGCGACCTTGATGGAAATATCAACGACTGCGATGACGTTGGCCGCAACACCGAGTACCTCCATGGTGGCTAGGCAATGAATTTACGTGCTTCTGCGCTCATGAGTCATTGTAAAAGATGTTTGATCTTACCTTGACTGTTGAAAGGAGATGAGGGGTTAGCGAGGCTGTGCGGTGGCTGCCTGTGTGCTTTCAATTGGCTTAGGATATATGTACCACCTGACACGGCATCGCGAGCCGCTCAACATTCACATACAATATTTTAAAACTCCAAGAGACTGGTTAGAGCGAGCGTTAAGTCCTCATTTCATTATATTTGCTTCATTATAGATAGCAAACGGGACGGCCCGTTCCTAGCGCTGCTCAAATCGTTTTTACTAGTGAGTTATCTATGCCGTCATCAAGATTGGCTGGCTTCTCTACCGTGGTATGGACTGTGTGGAGTGAGGTGCACTGTCCACATACTACCACAACCTATTTCGGCATTCACCGTAGTACCCGTTAACAGAGCCGCTCCCTCCTCCCTTCACTCTTTCGTCTCGGGCTCCTGATCCGCAAGCTAAACTACCTTCGAAACCGCTCCACTTACCGTCAGAATATCGTCGTTTTCCATGGCCGAGGTGGTAGAATTCGCTGCAAGTGTCATTGCCATCATCGACCTATCCGCCAAAGTCGCGACACTATGCCCAATACTCCACCGCTGGAGTAATATCCCGCCTGGGCTCGCTTATCTAGAAGCAGCACCCTTAACTCTGACGCTAGAGGCCAGCACGCCATTTATCCTTCCGTATCGTTGTCCCCCGTCAATCAACTCTTGTCCATATTTTTGACCGAACAACAGCTTCACGCTTTCTCTATGGGTCTGCTTGGATCATACCCAACCTCCTGAACTAGCAACGCATCCATAACGCGCCATGCCCCACATCAATGGCATAGAGAGACGGCTAATTGCGGACATCGATACCGAGATAACGGGTGAACCCGCATTGACGACAGGCAACTGCCATGCTACTGGCGGCCGCTATGCTCATTATCGAATAGCTAAGGAGGCAATACGATCAGAGGAAGTCGATAAGTAACTAGTGCTCTTCTTTGGCACAACCCCCTAGAACCTGTCTTATGGATGGCTAGGGTAAAGTACCCGCCCGGCGTGAACTGATAACCGGCCATGCACATATAAAGTCAAAACCGTGCCAGCCTATACTTACCGCTCTCCTCGCCTGCTTTGCCTTGCACTTTTCACAGCCAACACGGCAGAGCCCTGCGCTTGACCTGGCGCAGCTGCACGTCCCATCACTCAACGCTCCTATTGGCCTCATAAGCTGCGCCTCGCTATAGGGATCCTTTTAGCTGCTGAGGCCTCCCTGCATGCAAATCCTGCAAAGATGTTGCTGCTCAAGTTGTCGGTCGTGACACTCCATCGTCATCCCGACTCATCCATCGGAGCAGAAGCCATCTCGCTGATATTGTCATATTGCGCAACAAGGTCAAGGTGTCCTCTCTGTGAAGATGGCGCCTCGCTGGTTTGAGAAAGCCAAATCCAAGCTATGGCCGGCCGCTCCCTAGGAATCTGCCTTGGCTCCTTCATAGACACCTTCGCCAACACAGTCTCGGCCTGCATCGCAACTAACCACTCGACCGACATCTTAGACGACGCCTTCTCCACCTACCTCGACGGATTCCGATACCTCGCTACTGCCGACTCTATAAGAGCGGCTTTGGAACTAGGCCTACGACGAGCTCAAAGCGAGTGAGCCCAAACTGGTCGAGGCATACGAGAAGATCCTATTAGGTGAACTTTGCAGAAACGACTTGAGCTCTATTATGCCCAAACCAACGGAAAACGAGATAGGGAGGACTCGGGAGACACGATGCCGCCAAATGCAGCTGCTGGTCTAGGCAGGACTGGACCGGACGCAGAAGGAAGTGTCCATCAAGCGAGGCATCGACGAAGGCTTGCAAGCCGTGCAAGCTGTGAGGGGAATAGTGGACAAGGCAGTGCATGCCGCTCTGGAAGCCGCTGTCGCCTGGGTCGGCGTCTGCCTCGGGCTAGAGGTATGTGGTCGGCTTACTCGCTCAAAGAGAGGACGGTGGATCATCCTCTGCTAACATGTGATAGATCCTCTTGAATCCCATCTCCGAGGCGCTTGATAATCGCAAAGGCATTGCCTATGTCCTATTGAGAATGGAGTGGTATTGGAACTTGGTGTCCCTGCTTCTTGATGAGAATAAGGGCGAGCAGTCCTCTGCAGGGCTGCGAGTCTAGCTAGAGAAGCACGTTGTGCAGCTCTATGAGAAGCTTCTGTCGTATCAGATGAAGAGCATCTGTCTTTACCGCCGTAACCGGGCGGCCGTCATTGGAAGGGATATGCTTAAAATCGATAACTGGGCTGGCCAGCTCAGCGGGATCCAGGAAGCTGAGGCTGCTATGCAAAGAGACATGGAGCAATATAATACTGAAGAGAGCAGGATACAACTTCAGAGACTCACCGATGCCGCAGGTGCTCTGGAGACGAATCTCCAAGACATCCATTCAGCCATTCAAGACCAGACGCAACAGCAGGAGAAGAGACACCAAGACAACAGGGACAAGCAATGCCTGAAGGACCTGCGCGAGACTGACCCTCGCGACGACAAGACATGCATCTAAAATATAAAGGGCAGCCTGCTCAGGGACTTGTATCGCTGGATTCTCGACCATGATGACTTCTGCCGATAGCGTGACGATCCGCAGACTTAGCTGCTCTGGATCAAAGGCGACCTTGGCAAGGGCAAAACGATGCTATTATGCGGCATTATCGACAAGTTAAAGAAGGAACCTAATAATCGCCTATCCTATTTCTTTTGCTAGGCAACTGAAGCTCGGCTGAGCAATGCGACGGCTATGCTGCGAGGTCTGATCTACCTTCTCATTGAGCAGGAGCCATCGCTCATTGCATACATTCGGAAGAAGCACGACCATGCTAGTAAGCAGCTTTTTGAGGATGGGAATGCCTGGGAAGCCTTATCTAAGATCCTTGATGCCATGCTCGAGGATCTGAGCTCGGAGGGTGTAGTCCTAATTGTTGACGCTCTCGATGAGTGCATAATTAATTGACTAAAGCTTCTTGACTTCATTGCTAAGCCCTCTTATATTAAGTGGATTGTTTCCAGTCGCAACTAGCCAGTCATTAAGGAGAGACTGGACAAGACGAAGCGGAAGGTCAGGTTGCACCTCGAGTTGAATAAGGACTCAATCTCCGCTGCTGTCCGTATTTACATCCGGCACAAGGTTGACACGTTGGTGGGGCAAAAGAATTATGACCGCTAAACACGGGATGCGGTTGAACAACACTTGGCGTCTAGTGCTAATGACACGTTTCTCTGGGTGGCCTTGGTCTGTCAGGAGCTTGAAGCCACAGAGGTTTGGGAAGTACTAGACGTCATCGAAACGATACCTGCTGGCCTGGAAGCTCTGTACGATCGAATGATTCAGCATATCCAAAACCTAGGGCGTCGGAACCCCGAAATGTGTCGATACATTTTATCGATAGTTGCCGTGGCTTATCGCCCACTTCACCTAGAGAAATTGGGCCGGCTCTCAGGTTTGCTGTCCAGTATTCAAAGATCGACTGACCATGTTTCGAAGATCATAAGCATGTGTGGCTCCTTCCTAACAATCAGAGACAGCGTCGTCTATACCATTCATCAGTCTGCTAAGGACTTCTTAGTCTCAATCCCATTTCTCTTTCCTTCTGGCACCGCACACCAGCACCATGTCATCTTCTCGAGGTCGCTGGAGGCTCTCTTGGAGACTCTCGAACGTGACGTTTACAAATTGGGCGCCCCGGGATATCCCATCGATCAGGTCTCGCCGCCCGACCCAGACCCATTGGTTCGATACGGTATTCCTGCGTCTTCTGGGTAGACCATCTCGAAGACTCGGAACCCAAGGCGAAGATAGGTAACAAGGACCTACAGGACGCGGGGATCGTCCATGACTTCCTTCGAAAGAAGTATCTATATTGGTTAGAATCTCTCAGTCTATTACGCAGCATGTCGGAGGGGGTCATGGCAGTGCAAAAGCTCGAAATGTTAGCAGTGAGTTGATATAAATTCTTATATAAACTGGGGACGGTCTGACATATTAGCAGAAAAGCAAGGAAGCGCGGCAACTAACGGAACTACTTCGAGACACGCGCCGCTTTATTCTTTCTCATAAGCAGGCCATCGAGATTGCTCCATTATAGGTCTATGCATCAGCACTTATGTTTAGTCCCATCCGCAGCCTAATCAGAGAGCTTTTTGAAAAAGAGGAGCCGAACTGGATCATGCTCAAGCTGAACATGGAATCAGACTGGAATGCATGCCTGCAGACGCTCGAGGGCCATGGCGCTTCGGTGAACTCAGTGGCCTTCTCGGCAGACGGCCAGCGGCTCGCATCGGGCTCAAAAGATAACACAGTCAAGGTCTAGGATGCAGCAATAGGCGCATGCATGCAGACGCTCAAGGGCCATGGCAGTTCAGTGAGGTCAGTGGCCTTCTCTGCGGTGGACGGCCAGCGGCTTGCATCGGGCTCAGAGGATAACATGGTCAAGGTCTGGGATATAGCAACGGGCGCATGCATGCAGACGCTCAAGGGCCATGGCGGTTCGGTGTACTCAGTGGCCTTCTCGGTGGACGGCCAGCAGCTCGCATCGGGCTTAGATGATAACATGGTCAAGGTCTAGGATGCGGCAACAGGCACATGCATGCAGACGCTCAAGGGCCGTGGCGGTTCAGTGAGGTCAGTGGCCTTCTCGGCAGATGGCCAGCAGCTCGCATCGGGCTCATATAATAACCTGGTCGAGGTCTAGGATATAGCGACAGGCAAGTGCATATAGAAGCTCATAGGCCATGATAGTTCAGTGTACTCAGTGGCCTTCTCGGCGGATGGCCAGCGGCTCGCATCGGGCTCATATGATAATACAGTCAAGGTCTAGGATATAGTAATGGGCGAGTGCATACAGACGCTCAAGGGCCATGGCAGTTCGGTGAGCTCAGTGGCCTTCTCGGCAGATGGCCAGCAGCTCGCATCGGGCTCATATGATAATATAGTCAAGGTCTGGGATATAGCAATGGTCGAGTGCATGCAGACGCTCAAAGGCCATGGCAATTCGGTGAGCTCGGTGGCCTTCTCGGCGGATGGCCAGCGGCTCACATCGAGCTCATATAATAATACAATCAAGGTCTGGGATATAGCAATGGGCGCGTGCATGCAGACACTCAAGGGCCATGGCAATTCAATTAGCTCAGTGGCCTTCTCAATAGATGGCCAGCGGCTCGCATTGAGCTTATATGATAAGACGGTTAAGGTCTGGGATGCGGCAACGGGCGCATGCATGCAGACGCTCAAGGGCCATGATAGTTCAGTGAGGTCAGTGGCCTTCTCGGCGGTGGACGGCCAGCGGCTCGCATCGGGCTCAGATGATAAGACAGTCAAGGTCTGGGATATAGCAACGGGCGCATGCATGCAGACGCTCAAGGGCCATGGCAGTTCGATATACTCAATAGCCTTCTCAGCAGTGGACGGCCAGCGGCTCGCATCGGGCTCAGATGATAATACAGTCGAGGTCTGGGATGCAGCAACGGGCGCATGCATGCAGACGCTCAAGGGCCATGGCGGCTCGGTGTACTCAGTAGCCTTCTCAGCGGTGGACGGCCAGCGGCTCGCATCGGGCTCAGATGATAACATGGTTAAGGTCTGGGATGCGGCAACGGGCGAGTGTGTGCAGACGCTCGAGATTGACCGGGTGATTACCCACCTTTCATTTGATCCGATCACAACCTCTCTTCTCTCCACCGATATTGGACGTCTGAACCTAGATCTCCCGGCTCTACCGCCTGCTATCGATAATCGTTCGACTGGCGCAACCTTACGGGGTGTTGGTCACTCTGGCTGGGGTATAAGCACAGATAGTATATAGATTGTAAAAGATGGAAAGGGGATGCTTTGGCTACCTACGGAGTATCGTGCCTTTAAATCGGCTGTGGTGGGATCAACGGTCTCTATCGGCTGCTGTTCAGGCCGTGTATTGGTGATGAAGTTCTTAGAAGAGCGGAAGTAGGCATAATTATCTCTTTAGTTAGAAGTAGCCCTTTTACAGTTCTTAGTAGCGATCTATATAGTTATGTTTTCAATTTGGAAGTAGGAAGCCTAGCTAGTAACTACTTCCTACCTTAGCTAGCTAGCCTTATATTTATTGAGCTTTGAATATGCAATAGAAAAAAGCTAGCATTATTTCCTTCTATTTAATTCCCTTTTCACTTTAATCTCAGAGGGTCATAGGGGCTGAATAATATTTATATTAAAAGAGACTGCAGCGTTCTTACCTTCTAAAATAAACAAGAATGGTCTAGCATTAAGAATCATATAATCTTTGCTTTCCTTTACTTTAGAAAATATCAGCTAATCCATAGATAGAGTTTTCTTTTGGTCAAGGCTTTATTTTATATTGAGAAGAGGCTAACAGCTGCAGATAAATAAATATTGCTAGTCGGACGGATCCTATTTCCTGGCCGTCCAGGGCGCCCACTTCGGTCGCGAGCAGAGAGCGGTTGTTCCAACTTGACCCTGTCAGCCGGGTTGGGGGCCCGTAGGATCACGGCTAGCAGTGATTTTAAACTCCACGGCTAGCCGTGAAAATTACATAAGCCCCAACTCATAGAAAATGAATAGGAATTGAACTCATGACCTCTTGCAAAAAGAACTAGCATAGAACATAAGATGATCGCAGGATCATCTTATGTTCTATGCCATGGTTAGATCTCTAGTATTTCTATCTATATAGTCGGTCGGTCTTTGCTTTATAAAAGTGTACTTATATGAGATATCTTGCTATTGACCTAGAATACCACGAGAAGGTGCTGACTATTGTCCTAGATTAACTAGACTTCTAGTTGATGCCTTTACTTATAAGGCCACTTAGCTAAGGGCTTCTTAGGCTATGTTATGCATATAAAGAAATATTGAGATAGAAAGAGATTATTATCAACCTTATATGACTCCTATTCTAGGAGGAGAGGGTCATCTTAACTCCCCTCCCCCTGGGTAGGCTCTAGTGGCAGCGGCACCAAATCTATAGCATTGTCATCGTTATCGTCGTTATCATCGTTGTCGTCGTCGTCGTCGTCGTCTAAGAGGATTGAGCCACTGCTACTAGCCTCCTCCTCTTCCTCCCCCTCTTCCTCATCTTCTTCCAGTATAATTGGATCCTCTTAGGACCCTGGACCCTCAAGGAGCTTAACTGGCTGCTGCCAAGGCTTAGCCCGTTATATGCCAAGACTGCGAACCATTGCATCTCTGTTTATATAGTATATTGCATGGTCTGGCCACTTGCAATTGCCGCAGTAGCTACTAAAGTGACTTAGAAGGCGCATATAAATAGGGAAGGGATATGCATATGCATCTGCATCTATAAGCATCTTATTTTAATAATCTGCATAAGGTTTAGTATATAAGATGCCCTTGCTCTAGATAAGGAATGCACTTATATATAAATCTCTTATATCTTGAATTTATTACTTAGTATAAGCACTTTATATAAAGTAAACCTATTGACTTAAGCTTAAGTTTAAGATATATTATTATAATATATTATATATATATAGCTAGAGTATATTATTATATATATTTATAACTTAAAGTCTTAAATATTAAGTTATATCTTATATAAGATAAGGGTTTATAATATATATAATAAGCAAATACTATAAATAAGCAAGTGCTGCACTTTTCTTAGCCTTTTAATTGAAAATCTTAATAAAAATATAACTAACTATTTAATTAATTAAAATTAATTGCTATCCTCTTCTTTAGAGGTCTCAATCATTATCTCATAGGTCCTTAAGTTATAACTAAGTTAGCAGCAAAGCCTATAGCGCCTTTCCCTTAATTATGCCCCCCTTCCTGCCCCTTAATTTTAGGCAATTTAGCTTCCCCTTTAATATTAAGGACCATTTGATTAATTGCATCCCTTCCTTCCTATATAGTTATCTTCCCTTTATTTTGCAGCCAAGTCTACTTAGCTCTATGCCTCCTACTAAGAGTTGCATTTGCCTGCTGAAGGTCCTATATCTTAGACTCTAATAATGCTATTCAATGCATAATCACTTCTACTCCTTTAGAAAGAGAAGTTAAGGCATTTAAGATAGAGGCTAGGGAGCTGCTTTGGAGCCTATGGATTTATCTCTTTAAGTATTCTATCTAAGACTTGGCCTCGCTAGCTGTCTTTAGTATTGCTAAGACCTAAGGGTTAGGCAGGCTAGGCTCCTCCTTAGTAGGCATTGAAGTTTATATATATATATTAAGCTTTAAAACTATTACTTCTAAGTCTAAAGAAATAAGCTTAGCCTCTTTAAAACCTCTCTTAATATTTTTCTTTATAAGGGAGGCTTAGAAGGTAATATAAAATGCTAGGAAGAACTTAATCTTTAAGATATAAGTTATAGAGCTTTTAATTAAATGCTTTATTTACTTGCTATATACCTTCTTAAGTAGCCTAAAGTAAGTAATATTAAGAGGCTAAAGTAAATATAATAAATAAGGCAATATATAAAGCATAATAATCTTATAATATAAGTTATAACTAAGTAAATAGTAAATCTAAGTAAGTAATAAGAAATTTTTAACCTTTTAATTAAAAACCTTAATAAAAATATAATTAATATATATAATAAGCATGCATATTAAATAAGCATGCGCACTAGTTATACTATATAGCAAAAAACAGGAATTTTTAAATTTTTAAAATAAGCTATTTAAATAGTATAAGCCTAAAACTTTTTAACTAAATTTAATAAAAAAAAGTTATACTTTTATATCTTTTATATATTCTTGAAAATTAAAATTAATATATCAATTCTAAAAAACTAAAATTATATAGTATAAATTTACTTTTCTTTAACAATTTCTTATAAAGATTTTTT
>JAMAKE010000160.1:0-35532 GCA_023628695.1 Nectriaceae sp. PG4201 | reverse complement strand
ATATTCTTGACCTAGATTCCCGAGGGTTTCCTCCGCGCTTGCTTGCTATTGAAGAAATGGCCAATCGACTGCTTGCTGAGCGAGAGGCACAACCTGTTGGCAAGCGCTGGGCTCATAACTTCATCAGGCAGCAACCATAGCTTTAAATGCATTTATTTCGTAAATATGACTATAAGAGGGCCTAATGCGAAGATCTTGCTCTTATCCATAAGTGGTTCTCGCTTATGCAGAATATAGCTATTAAATATGGGATTGATATGAATGATTGATATAACTTCGATGAGACCAGCTTCCTAATGGGCATCATTAGCAGCAGGATAGTTATTATAGGTGCAGATAGGCAAGGAAACCCGAAATCGATCCAGCCTAGAAGCCGCGAGTGGGTTACAGTCATCCAGGCTATAAATGCAGCCGGGTGGGCAGTCCCGCCGTTTATCATCATTGCAGGCCAATATCATCTTGCAACCTAGTATCAAGATCACGACCTTCCGGGCGATTGGGCTATCTCAATAACCTAGAATGGCTAGACTAATAACGAGATAGGCCTCGAGTGGCTTAAGCATTTCAATTAGCACATAACCAATCGATCAAATGGTACGCATCGTCTCCTAATCCTTGATAGGCACGGGAGCCACCATTCAGCCGCATTTAAAGACTACTGCAAGGAACATAAGATCATAACGCTCTATATGCCCCCTCATTCATCACATCTACTGCAGCCTCTCGATATAGCCTGCTTCGGGCCGCTCAAGCAGGCATATAGCAAGTAGATAGAGCGTTTGATCCAGAGCTCGATAACGCACATTACAAAGATTGAGTTCTTCCCAGCATTTCATGCAGCCTTCCAAGCCTCCCTTACAGAGAAGAATATTAAGGGGGGGTTTAGAGGGGCTAGGCTTATTCCTCTTGATCCAGAAGCTGTCGTTCAAAAGCTTGATGTTCGGCTGCAGACTCCAACGCCTGCCGAGGGGGAGCCTGACCTCCCTGACCCTTGGGTCTCTTCAACACCAAGGACAGCAATTGAGGCCAGCTCTCAGTCAGAATACCTCAAAAGGCGAATCAGCAGACATCAAAGTAGCTCCCCAGCCTCTATTTTAGAGGCCTTAAGCTCTCTTGCTAAGGGGACAGAAGCTGTAATGCATCAAGTGGCCCTATTGAAGTCCGAGGTCCAGATCCTTCGGCAGGCAAATGCGACCCTTAGTAGGAGGCGTAGGGCAAAGCGGACCCGGCTGCAGGATAGAGGGAAGATGACTATATAGGAAGGAAGAGATGCAGTTGATCAAATAGTCCCTGATGCAGAGGGAGAGGCCGGATTGTCAAGGAATAGAGGCCAGGGAAAGGGGGCACAATTGAGGGAAAGGCGCTGTGGGCTCTGCCGGCAGCCTGGTCATAACTCAAGGACCTATGAGATAGTAGTTCAGATCTTTGAAGAAGAGGAAAGCGATTAATTTGAATTGATTAATTAATTCGTTGTGTTTTTATTGCATTTTCTAGTTAGAAAGTTGAGATTTATGGGCCGCATGCTTAGGTGGGCCGCATGCTTATCATATACGTTAGTTAATATTATACACGTAATAGTGAAAGAAGTAGTTTAATTCGTAGAGGCTATCAAGATCGGGCCCGCTCCAGCACTTTATTATATATGTTTTTATATATTGAGACGCTTCGAGTTTCTCGCGCTGAACCATCTCATGAACCAAGCCAGTGTTGCCGTTTACTGATAAATCGTCCTTATTGTTCTTGATCATCTAGTCTCGATATGATTGTCATGCGCTGATACTTAGGAATTTCCATGTCATTTGACTGGGCGTGGGCTAATGCGGTAGCTTGGTGGCGGGTCCCGCTGGTGGTATCCTGCGGAGTCCGTCCGATTTGGCGGATGCGAGCCGCGGCTGCGAGCCGAGAGTCAGCCTCTAGAGCATAACCGGCGCTCTGCGATGTTCTTCTACTTTTATAAGAGAGTTAAAGCTAGCAGGATATCCAAGAACGTTACCGACCACCTGTATACGCTAATCAAGTCAAGATTAGCAAGCGGTCTCAAAAATGCTACAAGACAAGGCGAGTATGACATCCCTCCTCCTGGAGGGTGTGTATCACCACATTGTTGCCGTCAGCCTCGTCGCAACGTTTGCCACGATTCTCATTTACGTCGTCTATCAAAGATTCTTCTCACCTCTGGCCAAAATTGATGGGCCTCTCCTTGCATCTTTGTCTTCCCTCTGGAAGTTGCACGTTTTCAACCAAGGCAACTTTCACGAGACTATTTTAGCCTTGCACAAGAAATATGGCCCGATTGTGCGTATTGCTCCCACCGAAGTAATTATTTGCGACAAGGCCGCCATCAAGGAAATTTACAGCACGGCCCAGGGAAGGGACTTCCTCAAGGTTAGAACTCTGGACTACATCCTATGAACACTTATCATGACCCACTGACACGACTCTTAGACTGACTACTATGAGTAAACACCCCTTCTATACTTTTTCTTCCTTTCTTTGCATGACATCTCTTTCCTATGCAAATGCGTCGATTTTACTGACACTGTATCCCCTCACAGTGCTTTCACGGCTTTCCGCCCGACCATCTTCGGCCAGAGAGATCCTCATCTCCATGCTCAGCGAAAGCGAATTGTCTCTCATGGCTACTCTATGAACGCGCTGCAAGCGATGGAAAAGTATGTCCAAGAGCGTCTCCAGCTATTCATGGGCAAGATGTCGTCCTTCTCGGCTTCAGGCGAGGAGCTCAATCTAGGGAAATGGTGTCATTTTTTTGCCTTCGATGTGATTGGAGAGTTGGTACGTTTTCTAGAAATCTCGGAACCAGGCAACTTGACTTGGGCTGACTACTATTCTCTTCGTCTTAGGCCTTCAGTGAGGGATTCGGCATGTTGGAGACTGGCGTTGAAGACGAACATATCCGTCTCATCAATAACCAGATGGAGTTTGGATCAACGATCGGCATGGTGCCATATCTAATACCATTTACGAAGTTGACATTCCTTCCGATTCCTTGGCTTCGGAACCTACAAGCTGGCCGTGAGAGACTCAAAGATGTTGGTATCCTGGGGACCACCCTTATCTTTCCTTCGTAGCGCTTTTGCACCATCATCACTCAACTGCTGACAACCACGAACAAGCTTACGCGGTCTCGAGTCGAACGCCGTAAAGAGAGGGTCACAGATCGCAAGGACCTTCTTGGCCGCCTCATTGAAGCCAAAGATCCAGTCACGGGCCAGATGTTAGACCCAATCGACCTGCGCACCGAAGCGTTCTCAAGCATGTAAGATCTTTCATCACCTCCGGGTCTGACACCTTTCATAAAAAGCCTACTGATGCATGAATTAAGTGTTGCGGGATCAGACTCCACCTCTTCCGCCCTAGGTTACACCCTCTATCACGTCCTAGGTCACTCGAATGTGTACGAGAAACTCACAATGGAACTGGCCGACGCCTTCCCGGATCGTTACTACTCCACAGACTCAGAACCTCCTACATACGCTGAGTTGGGACGTCTTCCATATCTCCAGGCATGCATCAAGGAAGCGCTTCGACTCACCCCCCCAGCAACTATCAATCTACCACGATACGTGCCAGAAGGAGGCCGTATAGTCGCAGGAATATACTTCCCGGCCAAGGTCCGTAGTCTGAAAACCTCATTCTTGGAACATCTCGTTCTGTATTTCCCTCCTTAGGCGAGATACCTTGCAAGATCACCCATGTCAGCCCCCGAAGACTAATGACATATGAAGACAACGGTAGGGATATCTGCCGTCCCGGTTCATCATGATCCCGATATCTTCGGTATTGACGCTCTGCAATACAACCCTTCGCGCTGGATTGATGGTACAACCGGTACAGATGGCTCACACCTGAGTCCAGAAGAGATGCAGCGTTACTGGATCCCCTTCGGCCAAGGGAGTAGACAGTGCATTGGAAAGAATGTTGCCATGTTAGAGGTATGGAGTTCCCTGCTACAGTCGTAACCTTTCTTTCGTCCCAAATTCGCTGCTTGTATATCATGGATTCTGATACAAAGAAAAAGTTGGTCAAACTTATTGGCACTCTGCTCCTCTATTTCGACGTCAGGGTGCAGGACGCCACAGCGAAATCCGGCACGGGCCTTGAGAAACCTAAGCATCAGGAGGTACCGGTGTCGAAGTCTTATTTCTTTGCCAGAATGAGTGACCCGATTATGGTAGCCGTAAGAGAGCGGAAATGTCATTAGGAGGGCTTCAGGTTGTTCGAGGAAATGTTTTGAGATTGGAGGACTTTTCTGAGAGGATGATACGGGTTCATACCGACACATGGCACAGTACACCACTACATCATCTGCCACAGCCTACCGAGGATGATATGGAAGCCATTAGACTTGTAATAGAAATATGCTAATGCCCCTCCGGAAACAATCCAAACTTTGTCATCTGGGGACCATTGACTAATATGTTGAGAAACCCACAGACACATCAGAGAGTGATCAGAAACTCAAGGACGGCACATCGGTGTCTTCAGAAGTAAAGTTTGTCGCAGGTATAATTTCAATGTTCGTGTATATAACGTATATCATAAGCATGTGGCACCTAAGCATGCGGCGCACTAACACTATATAGCTAAAAGTAGAAATTCTAAACTTTAAAAAACAAGCTATTTAATTAATATATAGCGTCCGTCTCTGGAGTAGAGCCGGTAGAGTCTACTAGCGGACAGATTTCTGCCGCCTCGGCTAGTAGTGGTTCGCGATCTGGATGATCCGTGACTGTCCCGAACCCTTTGAAAACAAGTGTCGATACAATACCATTGGTGATTGTGCAGATGGCACTGACAATGTAAATTCGGTACCAGCTTACTCCCTGTATTGCTAATGAGGTGGCAACAAGGGGGCCGACGAATCCCCCGGCGCCATAACACCCATGCAAGAGTCCTGGAGCCGAGGTGCCTCCTCGGAAGTTTGCACAGAAAACATTGTTCAATGCTAAGTTGAAGGCTTCTCCAAACCCAATCCACCAAAAAGCAAAGGCGGTGAGAGGAAATGGCGGGTGCACTATGGCAATGCAGAAACCAATGCCCATGAGCAGTTGGCAGATGGCGTACGCCCTGGCTCTTCCGGCAAAACGATCCAGCAAGTGGCTGCTGGGGGCTGCAAATATGTAGCCCAGCGCGTTGGCGACGAAGATCAATGAAACTGCAGCATAGCCGATGTTGTAATCGTCCTGGATGTATGGTAGTAGCGCCCCTGGCACGTTGTCGGTGATACCGTTGGCGAAGCCCGTCAAACAAGTGGAGAGCAGCCGAAGGCGGTCTCGGGATTCAATCGGAGAAGGCATCTTTGCTTCATCTCCCGTGGTATTTTCCAATTCTCGGTCATCCGACTCTGGAATTGAGACGATGGGATTGACATGTGCAACGCCTCCATAGCTGGTTGAGGTTGGTCGTGGTTTGTTGAAGTTACGTGAAGGCATTGCAAGCGCGCGGATGATGGGCATAGAAATCGAGTGTGTGGATGGAGGATGAGACTTGGACCATCTGGACTAGACTAGTTACCCAGTCCGCGAGCTTCAGAAAAGAAATGCCACTGGTTGCTGACTTTTCCATCTCCTCTCCAACTCACCATGGAGATGGTAAGTAATAACTGGGGGTTCCTGCCAACCAAGAAGTTGTGGGGTCCCCGGCTAATTACCAAATGCGGTAATTCATCCAGGTCCTTGAAGGAATGTGTTGTTGCTGTGTCCCACCCCTCAATAGTGCTCTTTAACGACCTACCTCGTCGCTCGCCTCCCAATCGCTGCACTACTTTGCCGAATTGTTGAAGCTAGTCCTGCGTTGATATCAAGATCTGCCTCTCGTCTATACCGATTCTAACACTCGCCATGCCAGCCCTCAAGGTCAAAGCGGCGGTCAAGTCGCTTCAATTCGTTATGTCAAGTTTCCAAGCATCTAACAATGACGCCCACCCTGTTGTGCGTGAATGCGGTCCTCCTGGGGTCGTTTGCGTAGACAATTACGCTGCTGTCTTGCCGTATGAACCCGGACACTTTTTCCGTATAGCATCATAGGTAAATCCTTCTTAGCTATCATTTCCAGCGCTCGTCGGCTGAGAAAGACACATTAGCTCTAGAAGCCGTTCAGGTCAATGATGAGGGCACGAATTGGTCTCTCCTGAGTGACGCGTCCTTCGTCTTGTTCGACGAAGAAGTCGGCCTAAGCATTTTGGGGCCCAATCCATCTGCAGAGCTCATGTTCAACGTCAGCCGGAACGTTCATGAGGGTCCGGTCTACCTCCCCAACCAAAATCGTCTCATATTTGCAGAACTCAACCCTGAGAAGCTCCCACTGATGTATATCGACTTGAATAAGGAGCCTCCCGTCTTGTCCAAATTTATACCGGACCCGCCTATCTTTGTTCCCAATGGGGCCTATTATAGTGAAGGGCTCGTTTGGTTTGGCGCCTCTGGAGGAAATCATACCAAGAGCGGTCTGGAGCAAAAGCCCTCCCTACAGACCTATGATCCAGCCACTGGTGATGTGAAGACTTGGTTAAATAACTATTATGGGTACTATTTCAACACCATCGATGATCTTGTGGTCCATCCTATTACTAAAGATGTATGGTTTACAGACCCAGGTATGTTCCCCCACATCTGAGTTTCAGGGTTCACGATCTCCTGGTATGGGCCAACCGAACAGAAATGCTAAGTGTGGATGACGGGTAGGGTACTCTTGGTATGGAGGGTTGACGGATACGGAGCCCCAACTTACCATGGCTACCTGGCGCTTTAGTCCCAAGACGGGCGCCACGTACATCATTGACGATGAGCTTCATCAGCCAGATGGAATTGGCTTCAGTCCAGACGGCAAGACTCTTTACATTGGCGATAGTGGTGAGTCACTCATAAGACTATGCCCGCGTGAAGTTGCGGGTGAAGCCATGTCATGAGATGCGATGTTAATGTTCGGAACTCTAGGTGCTTATCCTGGATCCAACGCTCCCGGAGACGGAGGAAAGAAGGATACATGGTCATCTCAAGGACGCCGAACAATCTATGCCTACGATCTCTCGGATGATTTTATCCAGATTATGAGTAAGCGACCTTTCTATATTGCCGGCAACGGAGCAACAGATGGCGTGCGATGTGCCCGTAATGGCTTCGTCGTTACGGCCACCGGAGCGGGTCTTGACGTTATAGACACAACAGGCAAGTTGATTCTACGAGTTCAACTTCCATTTAACACCCAAAACTTCATATGGACCGGACGTAACTTTGAGACTATCTGGGCAACTGGGCAGGGCGGCATCGCCAAAGCAGAAATGAACTTACCCGGTCAGAGATTGACCTAAGCTGGCCCAGAAACAATCTGGCGGGCTTGTAGCCGCCCCATACTAACGGACTGAAAAGAGATTTAAATGTGCTTAAAGAGATGGGGATAGAAGACAGGAAGTAGGGAGAAATTCAATGGCTATTTAAATGCCTGGTAGATCCCTTCAATCTAGTCCGCTATTTTTATTTGACTCCATATCTGCATTCTGCGTCCTTTTTGTACTAAGCGGATGTAGAACAAACACCGTCTCTCTGGGCTTTTTGGTAATCTGGATACGAAATCTTCGTATGATT
This sequence comes from Nectriaceae sp. PG4201, assembly GCA_023628695.1. Taxonomy (NCBI): domain Eukaryota; kingdom Fungi; phylum Ascomycota; class Sordariomycetes; order Hypocreales; family Nectriaceae; species Nectriaceae sp. PG4201. The sequence goes on along the minus strand of JAMAKE010000160.1, from coordinate 27,928 downwards.
TCAACCACTTGATCGAGATGTCAACGCCGAAGTAATTTATGAGGCTCTCATTGGTGCTGTAATGGTGGCAATTTTGCCAATGGGACTGCATGATTTCGGAAGCTGTTATTATTAACGTGATGCCTGTACTATTAATGCGTTTGCCACTGAATAATGAATGAGAGGCGGATTTCAACTACTCCTTGAGAACCTCTATGAGCTCCGCTAGTAATCGTAGTGCTTTCCCTACCATATCTTGTCCTTCCTAAAAGCTGTCACAGGGTGCAGAGGTAAAGCCTTGGTTTAAAACAGAATGTTGTGCAATTCGCAGTATCGATCATACGTCTCTGAGCAGGCATGAACCTATTGTACCCTCATTGAATCCTTGTCTCATGATGACTTATTGGAAAACCGTTGCGAGAATCTTCAATATACAAGGCCACGCATAGCATACGAACATTTTCTGCCGCCTCTTACCCATCTTTCTTGTCACTGGCACGTGTATGCTCAGCACTGCCTGCCTTACTCTCTTGCTGATCCAATTCCTGTTGCTCAAGGACCAGATCAAACCCTCCCTTCTTAGTCTTCCAAGGGGGTGTTCCAACGTACTTGATACCATTGGGATCAGTGAACATTTGCTCAATCTCTTCGAGGGACTTGCCGGCTGTTTCTGGGAAACAGAAGTAGGAATGGACCCCCATAGCTACACAGAAGGGCGCAAAGATGAAATAGGTCTTCCATCGGATGTTAACAAAGGCTGGTGGCACGAAGTACCCCAGTGCAAAGTTGGTCGCCCAGTTAGCGCTTGTAGCAACTGCCATTCCCTTACTCCTGAGGTGGAGTGGGAAAAGCTCCGGGGGGTAGGTCCAGCTGATTGGGCCCCAGGTAGGAGCAAAGGTGCCGACGACGATGAACGAGAGCGCAATAATGGCTTTGGCTGCTGGACCTGTGACCAGGGTACTGGCTGCAGCGGTGTTGTCGACACCCCGTGGACCAGGATAGGTGCCATACATAGCCATCAGTGCGCCGTTGGTGAAGAGGCATATACCAATCACGGCGGAGCCCACGAACATGGTGTTGCGTCGTCCCCATTTGTCAGCCCAGATGAGCGCTGGGATAACCATGATGATATTGATGATGTACTGCACAGAAGAAGAGACGAGTAGAGTATTTCCGGAGAGGCCGGCCATTTTGAAGATGTAGGTGATACTTCCGAGCCGAGTTAGCTGATTGCTTGCTCGTTATCATTGTCGCGAATGGGTGCAACTTATTAATACATCATGACATTCATCCCGGTGAGTTGACTCCAAATTTGGACAAATATCCCGATATGTGTCCTGTAAAGCATTTCTGGTCGGAAAAGATCGAGATAAGTTACCTTTGACTGGTTCTCGCCGGCTGCAGACCTCCTAATCCCGTCCATCTCAGCCAGAACCATTGGATGATTGGCATCCCCTTGGCCATGAACCAGGGCAAGAACGCGGAGGCAGTCCTCCCAACGATCTTTCTGGGCATACCAGCGGGGGGATTCCGGAAGAAACGTCATTCCTGTAGCAAGGATGATGGCCGGGACTGTCTGGATTGCCCAAGGAACGCGGAAAGCCATAGGGCCGGGAAGAAACGAACAACCATAGCAGATGTAGAACATGATGCAGATGCCTAAAGTGATGGCCCACTCTTGGCCGGCGAGTAGCATGCCTCGTTTTTTCGGCGGTGCCGTCTCGGAAATATAGACAGGTACCTGCGCGGAGAGAATGCCAACACTGATGCCGTTTAAGATGCGCCCAAAGATCAGCATGGCAATATTTTGAGCGGCTGCGGTGATTGCGGAACCAATGCACCTAGAGAAGAACAGTTAGTTGCCAGAAACCCCAGGAAAAGGAGGAGATGGAAGGCGAGTACCAGATGATACAGGCTACAATGAGGCCCTTTCTCCGTCCCAGACGATCGGCCAAGACAGCAGAGAGAAGAGAGCCAAGCCAGGAGCCGCCGGCCATAGAGGCGGTGATGCCGCCTTGAACATCGGGATGGGGACCAGCGCAGGAGCCGTCACTCGATTGGTCGAAATAACATGTATATTGCTGCGTAGGAAGAATCGCGGACATGGACGCGATGTCCATGCCGTAGAGAAAGCCCCCTATCACAGCCACCGTTGAGATCAAGTAGATGTTTCCAATCATGCTTAAATCGTGGTTTATTAAGATGATGGTATTAATACCAGAAGAGACGGGGGAAAATGGGTTTTGGAACAATGAAAAATCCTAGTGTCCTAGAATGAGCTGGTTGGCTAGCAGTTGCATCTGCTTTCCTATCCGAGTCTTTGAGATATATGTAGTACGCCGGGAAATACATCGTGGTGAAACCTTATCGCTATGATCTATGCTCTCCCAGAAACGCGGGGAGAACAAGTGACGGTATCACGGGAGGTAGCCGAGTCGAGTAATCCATTGATGTTATGAAGATGATAGATTACCAAGATTGGCAATAGTAAAGGCTCGACCACAGTGGACTAGGTGGGTCCTTATCACCTGCAGATTGTGGAGGCACCCACTGCGAGCTATCTTTTGCGGGGACTGCTCCGCACTCGCGAGTCATTGAAGACGGGGGAAAGATATTGGACCCGAGGGATGCACCCGGGACCTAGGCTCTAGGATACTGGGCATTCTGATAGAACATATCTCCATGTGATGGTGGTAAATTCAAATCAAAAAGCCTTGGGTCGCGGCATTTGACAGGGTGTCTTCGGATGGTCAACCGGAGCACGGCATACCTCTGTTATAGAGCCAGATGCTCAGGAAAAACGCCTAAAGGGATGAGGCACTTGTTCGAGTATCAGGTGAAGCTTATTAGTCATCTTGCCGGGGCAAAGGGCGAGCCATAGGTGCACCGCCGGCGGTGCATTTAGAGCTTACATAATACCGCACCGCCGGCGGGGAACGCCTAGGTTGGCGGGTCCGCCAACCCGCCATTCTAGAAAATATGACTAAGCCCCCTTTTCATCGCAGAAGGCAACAAATGCTGCTGCAGCTGTTACACCTTCAACCGTATATCCCTTCCTATTAAAGATGCAACAATTTCCACCTAACTGCATGCCTCCTGAGGCTACCCTTCCTTCTCGAGATGCCCTTTTTCAATATATTAACAATTGGGCCTTGGCTCGCGGTTATGCTTTTATAAATAGGAAATCAATAGTTGAGAAATTAGGACTGCGAACTGTTATATATTCCTATGACTGCAGAGGGGCTCCACCTAGCCCCTCAAAGCAGTGCATACGGCAGACAACTTCTAGATGCATTAGTTGCTTATTTTCAATCCTTGGAAAGCAGCTAAAGGATAATGGTAGCTAGGCCTTATGCTATCGGCGCGATGAGCGCTTTGCTATATATAACCACGAGCTAAGCAATCATTTAACTGCTCATCCAATCTATCGGAAGCTTATAGCAAAGCAAAAAAGCTAAATCAGTCAGCTAAATGCTGCTAGTATTGCTCCTAAGGAGATTAATACCTATCTGCGGCAGAATGACTCTATGCTTATAATGCAAAAGGATATTTCAAATTATATCTTATAAAGCCGCCGAGATGCCCGCCAGGGCGAGACCTCTATGCAAGCACTTATTAATCAATTAGACTAAAGTAGCTTCTAGAGCCGATTCTAAGTTGATAAGAATAACTGCATTGAAGCTATTCTTTTTGCCTACCTTAACTCACTTGCCTATCTATAGATATATCTAGAGCTACTACTATTAGATTATATATATAAGACTAATAGATATAGCATGCTATTGCTAGATATTATTAGCATTAATAGGTTTAATTAGTCTTTCTATATTGCCTTTGCTTTCTTAAGAGAGAAGAGCGAGGAGGATTACTTATAGGCTCTTTAGCGGCTTAAATCGCTTTATAAGATTAGCTAAGTTAAACATCCTTCTATTATCTTGACTGACTATGCAGAGGCATATATAAATGCTATTAATATCTACTTTCTAGACTTAATCTCTCTACTCTGCCTTTAGCATGCTAATAAGGCAGTCCTTACCAATTGCTAGCTAATATTTATTCTTCCAAAGCTTAGTTAAGGTCTAGTAGATTATAGCGAGGAAAAATAGCAGGCTTTCTTTAATTATTAGCATTTAATTATCTATTTACTAGATTAAGTTACTTTTGAATAGTAGGTATAAGAGCTTAAGGAATAGTATCTGCCTACTTATATTAATAAGATAGCATATCTAAAGTTAACCTAGCTTAATCCCTATAAGCAGAAGCTTATAAAAGCTTAGGTAGATTTGCATTGCCACTTCAGCGCAATTACTACTTCTTAGGTTGAGGGTATCTATAGCATGCTTAAGGGCTATTTAAAGACATTTACCTTAGATCTCTTTAAGGCTTAGAGCTCTATCTATCGGGCTTTAGTCTATTAGCTTGCTAAGCTCTACTCAAATCAAGCAAAGCAGCAGATCCGCACCCCAATTGAGCTCTTGAAAAGCCTCTATAGTAGTATTCAAGCTTAGGTATCTCATTATGCCTTATAGAAGGTTAAGGAATAAAGGAAGTGCCTTCTAGATACATAGGAGCCCCTACCTGCCTATATAGGTATATTTACTTAGACTCAAGGGCTGCTATGTGCTCATACTATTCAGACCTTTATAGAACAAGGTCAGCCTCTTTAACTTTATCATTTCGATAAGCACTGGCATCTCGATCGGCCAGGGAAGCCGACACTACTACTTAAGCCGCTGAGTCTTATAGAAATAAGAGCTGCTAGATCTAAGCAACCAGCATCTAGCATAAGAAGGCTGCCTAGCTCATTTGAAGCTATTGAAGCTATTGGCAGGCCAAGGGCATAGCCAAAATGCAGCAGGTGTCATGAAATAGGCCATATAATGACTTTAAAGGCATGCCCTCGCCGGCACCAAGAGCTCTTAAACCAGGTTGCGCAAAGGCAAGCAGCAAAGAGGCAGGCAGTTAACGCCTCGCCCTCGTTAGTAGACACACAAGGCCTATCAGCACCCCTAAGGGCAGATAAGGAGGACTATATAGCGTTACCCGCGCAGGAGCTTTCTGCCTTCCCTATAGGGGCACCTGCTACCTCGCCTGCTGAAGCTGGTGCTGCTTCGCCTGAGCAAGCACCTACGCTCCTAGCATATGATAGCCCGCAGGCTATCTACGAGCGATATATAGCATCAAGAGAGACTTGGTACAAGAGACAGCCTCGCGGAGCTATCAAAACAAACCAACAATATCGAAAGGCGCAAAAGCTACCTTCACGCTATAGTAAGGCTGATTATGAATGGTGTTGTGACTAGAAGCAAATGAATAGTAGCTACCTCATAGGTTCAAGGCGGCGGCTGTGGACGAAGGAGGAGATGATGGCCTATTTAGATTGGACTCATCTTGAAGACCAGCGGGTTGAAGATCAGGTCCAAAAGGAGATAGAAGCTGATGGATATAGATCACGAAAACGAGGGATGGATGATATTTAGGAGGCAGCAGCATAAGATCGGCAGCAGTAGCAATAGAGGTATCAGTAGACTAGTTTCTTATCCTCTATCTTATACTATTTTCTTCCAACCTAGCCTCAATATGCCTTTGATACTATAAGTGCTGCCCAGCAGCATTTGTTGCCTTCTGCGATGAAAAGGGGGCTTAGTCATATTTTCTAGAATGGCGGGTTGGCGGACCCGCCAACCTAGGCGTTCCCCGCCGGCGGTGCGGTATTATGTAAGCTCTAAATGCACCGCCGGCGGTGCACCTATGGCTCGCCGGGGCAAAGGGGAACCTGTACAGGCACGGCCGGCCGTGCCAATAAGGTCACGTGATATATCTCACGGCCGGCCGTGTAAATAAGATCTGTTATGTAAGAGGCATGTGTGGCCTCAAGGGGCCACACACCGCCAATTGGCACCCTTATGCGACGATCAACAGCTTCTACGGTATCAAGTCTAGTTGCCGCGCCTTGCTTCTGATATAATGGATCCAATTGATGACTCCCATGGCTTCCCCGAGGATGTTCTTCCTCCTGAGGGCCATTTCAGTTCACGAGAGGACCTGGTCACGGCGATCAACGCTTGGGCAGCGCCACGAGGCTACGCCTTCACCTCCTCACGGTCCACGAAGACTGCCAACGGGAGAGTTACGGTTACATTCAGCTGTGACTGTGCGGGAATGCCTTCAACTAAGCAACGGATCCGGAAGACCACATCACGTCATATAGGCTGCCTCTTCTCTATCATAGCAAAGGAGAGCCTATGTGGGACTCAATGGAGTCTAAGGCACCGTCCTGGCCCTGGCTTCGACCGACATAATCATGCCCTAAGCTTCAGCCCAGTGGCATATCTAGTACTTTGTTAAATATCATGCCTAGATGAATTAAAAATCCACTAGCTCGCCAAGGCCGGCATTGTGCCAAAGGAGATTAGATCCTATTTATATATAAACTTAGATATACTCGCTACATAGCAAGATATCTATAACTATATTGCCCGGGGCAAGCGGGAGCTTGCTAAGGGTCAAAGCAATATATATGCCCTTGCTAATTAGCTTAATAACGAGGGCTTCTGGAGCGAAATTCGCCTTAACAAGAGCGGCAGAGTTATAGCAGTATTATTTGCATATCCGCAGTCATTAAAATACCTTAAATTATATCCCGAAGTACTTCTATTGGATTATATATAAAAGACTAATAAGTATAAGATGCCCCTTCTCGATATAGTTAATATTGATGCTTATTAACAATCCTTCTATATTGCATTTGCATTCCTTAGCAGCGAGGAAGAGGATGACTTTGTCTAGGCTCTTGAACAGTTGCAGCATATATATAAGCTTCACAGAGTAGCTATTCCTTCTATAATACTCATAGATCGCTACCTTGCTTATATGAATGCTATTTCCTCTTCTTCTTATTTCCCTGAGTCAGCCTTGATCTTATGCCTATGGCATATTAATAAGGCCGTCCTGACCCATTATATGCCCGCGTTTACTTGAGATAAAAGCAATCCTCGAGGGCAAGAAGAGTGGAAGCAATTCTATGACTTATGGCATGAGATCATTGCCTTAACGACTAAGGATATATATAATGAGAGGCTTGAGAAGTGGAAGAAGCATTACCTTCTTATATATATTAAAGAGGTAAGCTATATTATAGAGACTTAGTTAGATCCCTATAAAGAGAGATTTATCAAGGCTTGGGTTTATTAATATCTCCACTTCGAGCAATTTATTATATCGCGGGCCGAGGGCATTCATTAGCTTATTAAGAGCCATTTGAAATACTCCTAGGTTAAACTCTTTAAGGCCTAGAGGATCATTAAGCTTGTTCTATTGAATTAGCTTTCTAAACTCAAGGCCAAGCAGGCTAAGCAGCAGATCACTATACCTCTTGACCTATCTAAGGTATTATATAGCAATATCTGCAGCTAGATCTCATATGAAGCCCTGCGGAAGGTTGATGCTTAACAGGCACAACTACTAAAAGAGCTTCCCGCATATATAGGGGTCTTTACAAAGACTCTTAGTCTGCCTTATGCTCATAACCTTTAGCCTTTACTAGCGCAAGGTCAGCCCCTTCAACTATATCATTTCTATCTACATTGGCATCTCCAACGCTCAGGGGCCCCCCAGCTCATCATCGAGCCTCGCAAGCAGTTTGATTGTCTAGCAGCTAATTCGACACTGCCACCGTCAAGCACGCGGCATGAGCCTTCTGCATTCGAGGCCATTGAGAGGGCATCATAGCCAAGGGCACTGCTAAAGTGTTCGAGATGTCACGAGGAAGGCCATAGGATGAACTCAAAGGCATGCCCCTTGCGTTACGAGCATCTATTGCCGGCCCCTACCTAAGCCTCTATGATCATGCATATAACAATATATATATCTACTCGCTCTATAACACGCTTATTATCCCCGGTCTCCCCATTAGGCTCTATTATATTAGAGACTATCATAACAACCTATATAATAACACATATAACAATAACATAGATACTATCCCCTCCGGCAGCCATATCAATGGCCTCTCAGCCAGTAAATGCGCCAGCGGTGCCCGCATTACGAGCTAATGACCCATATGCTATCTTCCAACGATACAAGGAAGCACGAGAGGCCTGGTATGCTATATTGCCTCGGGGAACCATTAAGACTAACCAGCAATATCGGAGGGCTATGGGGTTGCCTCAATGCTATAGCAAAGCGGAATATGACTAGTGCCTTGACTATAAGCAAATGGGGAGGCGTTGCAGGGCAGGAACTAGCATGAGAGAGTAGACCAAGGAGGAGATGATGAGTTATCTTGATTGGGATAAGGCTGAGAATGAGCGGGTTGAGAAGAATATAGGGATAGAGATAGCAGAGCAGCCTTTCTCAAGGCAGCGAGGCATGCAGCATATATGGGATGCTGCTGAGAGAGATCTTGAAGTACAGGGGAGATTATATGGCGATGGGAACACCCCTAACTAATACTTATAGAAGTAGGAGGAAATATAAGAGAAATCATCCTCTTCCTTCAACTATGAGGGTAAATAGATAGAAGAGAGATCGCTCTTGCACACACACACATGCCTCCTACATAACAGATCTTATTTACACAGCCGGCCGTGAGATATATCACGTAACCTTATTAGCACGGCCGGCCGTGCCTGTACAGGTTCCCGGGGCAAAGCTTTCGTCTCTCCTCGCGCCAGCAGACCTCGATTTTCATCCCAACAAACCAACCAGACTCATGGCTGGATCGATTCGTTTCGTCACGCCTCGCCCGCGTAAAAAGCGGCGCCCGAATCCTATTTGGCTGAAGGGCCATACGCTCGGTGTCAATGACGCTACCTCCTCTTCTGCTCGGCACAGCCAGGCTCCGGATGAGGAACCAGTGACGAGAGATGATAGAGAGGCCCATCGGGACTGTTCTCCAGCAGGACCCCCACCACCCCCAAGCCATCATCCAGAACTACTAGGGAATGTAGAGAGCGCATATCAGGGTACCCATCAAGTTGAACATGTTTCTACTCTCCAAAACGATTCGACTCCTCCCTGGAATACAGTCGCCACGTTCCCAATTTTCTCCAAGACCCCAGACCTTCAAGACCCTTGGCAGATCGCGTGGCCTGGCTCAGATGAGATATGGGCTCTTGGTGAGTCCTCTCTGGTACAGTCCCCTCACACCTATGCCACCGAAGACTCTAGAGTTGTCCCCTTTGACAATGACCCGAGAGATCTCAATGAGCCAGATCAGACCGAGGACACGAGTCTACTAATCGCGGACGAGGAGCCTACTAATGCTCCCCGGTCCTTCCGATCTTCCTTCGTGCAAGAGCCCGGGACGGAAATAGATCCTGACAGTTCCTCGTCCTCGCCTAGCGAAAGCTTGAGTGTGTTGAATGGGTTCAAACATCCTACTCAAGACCAATATCAGCCTTATTTTATGTTCCTGGCAAGGCAGCCAGATATGCCGGTACAAACACTGATTGACCAATGTAAGTCTCTTTATCACCTTTAACACACGCCGTAATGATCTCCTTCTACTCCAGATTCAGACTGAAGGGGCCACAAAAACGGATCCATAGTTGCTAATAAGATATCCAGACAATCGCCGGTTCTGTATTCTGCCGATTACCTCCGATTTCCCGTGCAATCCGTTTCGTTGTCAAATTCAATCTTTGAGCAGATCAACACCCCTTCTCCATGCTATTCTTGCCATAGGATATCATCACTTGAACCATGAATCCCCAAATGCCACTTTTGCCAAAGAGCTGAAATTCCATAAGGGAACCGCCCATAGCCTATTTCGAAACGAGCTGGAACTCCAACTGGACAAGATGCTAAACAATAGTCTTCAAGAATTCATGGAGACCCTTCTTGTCGTATTTGCCCTGGAGGTACGTCGTCATCGTGGTCGTCTGAGCAAATTGAGTCACATAATATCTTCCATTACAATCACTTATCTCTGTACTAAGAAAGTACGCTGCGAAGCTTACAAATTGAGACAAGCAACTCAATCAGCTATCAGCGATTGGTCAAGATATCTGACTTATAGTCAACGTGCATTCGAGCGAGCTAGGGCAACAAATGCCTTGCACCAGTCCATTCGATTACAGACTCAATTCGTGACATGTTTGTGGTATGTTATCGCTCTAAAGTATGAGCGTACAGAAGCTTTTAGCAACACCTTCTAACTCTGATTGCCAAGGTGGGATGTTGTCGTTGCCATGACCTCGCGCCAGGATTGCACGCTAGCTTTCTCATTTTTTGAGCAACTGCTGCCTCTCGAAGTGGAAGGTGGTTGGTCATTCTTTGATATTGCAGGGTGTCCAAGGGGTTTGATTGTGCCCACGTTCCAACTTGTTCACATGGCAGCCGAAAAGGAGCATGCTGACAAAATGCGCTTTGTGATCTTCAACATGGAAATTGTCGATGAGGTCGAAGGGAATATCCGTACATGGACGTTTCCCGAGGAGTTACCGGAAGATGTCGGTGACGAAGAAGTGATACACACCTTCGAAGACCGTATGCACTGCTGCGAGGCGTGGCGCCAAGCCCTGCTTCTCTACATCCAGCGAGTGTTCCGATGGAATCGCAGAAGTGCTGCGCCTGGAATCACGAAAGTCTTGGCGAGACGAACCCTTGATCACATTCGGTCGTGCAGACCGGCTTCCATCATCTCGAAACAGGTTTTACTACCCGTTTTTCTAGCCGGTGCGGAGCTTTCTGACGCCCATAGCAAGAAGACATTACTTCACTACTGTCAGCTATGGCTTGAAAAAAGTGGCTACCAGTCCTTTGATCATGTTGCCACTTTGCTCAAGCAGCTATGGAAGGAGAGAGAGTCTAGCTCTGACAAGTCCGAAACAGTGTGGTGGGGATCTATCATTGATCAGCATCACCAAACTTACGGCCCCAATCATTTCTTCAAGTTTTGATCTTACTGCTCTTCAAAGCCCTGGGGACAGTAAGATCCGCATTGTTTGGCCTTGGATGTTGGGCACGCCGAAATAGGTGAAAGAAATAAGTACTATTTGGTGTCCGGTGAGCTTAAAAAGCCGTCTGAAACCTTTTACATAGCCGCAGCCCTGCCTCAGTTATCCATTTGCAAAGCCTGGGAAATGAAATCCCTAACCGTCTCTCGAAAGCTGCGATACTCGAGACCCAGCTCCTTAGCGGCTGTCTGCCCATCCAGGCCATGGCTCTCATCAGGCTCCTGATTCTCCATTTTGACCTTCTGACGCAATTCGGGAGCTTCGTCCACCATTATCTGGGCGGCTAGGCCATATGAAAATGGCTCTGGAGCCGCTGGTGTGAACCTCCTGCCCCCTGCACTTTCTCGCAGGAGGGACTGGACAAGCGCCAAGGCAAGATCCCGCACCTCAATCCAGAAAGGAACTCGCACGACAGGGAGAGATTCGCCACTGGCCACCTTCCACAGCATCATATTCGTCTCGTTAAGATTATCAACACCGGACACGGGATGCACGACTGGCCCGAACGTCATTGGAGGGCAAAGAGTCACAATGGCAAACGTGGGCCTGTGTTCCTTAACAAATTTCCAGGCTTCCAGCTCGGCAAATTTCTTGGATCCGCGGTACGCAACCACGGCGCTGGTTGCGGGATGAACTGACTCCTCGTAGGTCAGCGGGCTCCAGTCATCTGCCGTGTAGGTGAAGAAGGGCGGAGCTTTGCGATTAACGTCAACGACGGAGGCAAAGGAAGACGTAATAACGAGACGGGTAATTTCTGAATTTGTAGAGCACGCTTCCATGATCGATCTTATACCGTTTATGGCGGGTTTGATCAGTTCTTTCTCATTGTTGGTGGTCTTGTACGTAAAAGGCTGCCGTGCTAGTCAGCGACCAACCTGTTCTGCAACATAAAAAGGGATTTAACTCTAGAATAGGGGCTTATTCCTCACACTGGCTACGTGAATGACACCATTAACACCTTTCACGGCGTTGACGAGGCCACCGGGGTTTTCGAAGTCTTGGACCAGGACAAATTCTAGCCTAGAAGCATGCTGCGGACGGGCGTCGGCCATAGCTTTCCCCTTACTCAAGGAGCGAGTAGCCCCCCTCACGCGAATCCCGCGTGCAAGTAGTGTGTCAACAACATGGGCACCTATAAAGCCCGTGGCACCAGTTACAAGAACAAAATGACTGCAAGACAGGTTACATAATTTACTCCTGATAGTTTAAAAGGGGGTTGTACCTGTTAGTGGAAGACATTGTAACCTATTCGTGACACTAGACCTGGCGCTTGGCACTCGGCGATGTCCGTGGTTTATAGAGCAGGTAGATAAGAAGGTAAACTAAAGCAGGAGCCGCAATTACTTTAATAGGATTTATAGCTTCATATACTCCCTTAGAACGTAGGAGACGATGGAAACTCACAGCATTGGTTACTGATTGAAGGGCGACTATCATAGCGAATAATTGGAGAATAAATATTTACTAAAATAGGAATTACTTAATCCAGCTTAAGTCGCGAGCGGTCGTCTGCCACATCCTTTGAGATAAGGTAGAGCCAAAGAGATTAGGCATCAGAGCTCATCTCACAGTCCCAGTCACGATCGGCAGGCGCTCCGGAGGACATCGCCGCTTATAACACCTTGAGAGCCTCTTTGTGAGATGGCAGCCTCCTCACCGAGGGCCGCCTCAATGGTAACCACTAAGAACAGAGGGTTAATTTCTTTCCTGAAATGTCGAGAGGTGTTGATATCACAAACATATGTCTTCCCCCTCCTCAAACTCTGCTACGATCCTACGACCCAAATCTCCGTCCGGACTATGACGTCATCTTTAGGAATTCCATCACCAGTCATAAGATTCAGAAAGCCATCCTCGATATTAACCTAGGTCATCTTAAGGTCGAACTCATGTTTACGTCGCTGTTTACATTGCCTACCACCTGGTACTCATTGCGACTGACAACAGGAACGTCAATCTCATTGTCGACAGGAAGCGAGGTACGAAGCCTCTTGCCGTTGAAGATGTCAATAAGATATTTTGTCAAAAATAAATAAAGAATCTGATCATTATAATTGCGAGAGTGAACTGAAATGCAAGTTTCAGAGTCCTGTCGGTCTCCAAGGTGAAAATGCTGTCCAGTTGTTCGATTTCATTAAATATATCTAAAAATAGCTATTGCGCCTCCATTCAACGCTGTATAGCCTTGGTTTATCCCCTTTACTTATTAATAATTCCATTACTGCCTAAAGAATAATATACCATTTCTAGGTATATAGGCGACATAAGCCATGTGATTTAGAATATAATATTACTATATATCGAGTTTGATATATTTATTAGCCATAATATTAGACCTATTATTGCTAGATCATTGCACTAATAGATGAGCAATAATGCTATAATAGAAGCTGTTGGGTAATACCAAGCTACCGTTTAGATAAGCATACCTGCCCAGATCAAAACATGCGCTTGTGTAACACAATTAGACAGGTTCATAGAAGTATGCCACCGATTCGGTCAGTATTACATTTCAATAAAAGATCCCTTTCATTAACTTGCCTCCGATAGCACAGTAGCTTGACCGATTCCCCTGTTTCGTCCTATTCACACTAGACAGTCTTTCAGGTAGCCCTTCAACATCGGATCAATCACGTATAACTTCGATACCATACGCAGGGTGTGCATTGAAAGCAAGCCGCCTACTGACGGGCCAGGGATCATCACCTTAGATGTTGTACCTGGAGCTAGAGTCTGATTCAAATTTTCCGCTAGGTAATATGGGCTAGAACCTAAAATATCCAATGCAAGCTTTTGGGACTCTTTCTAGATCGAAGGGTCAATTTCGGTAGCTTGAAGTAACTCTGTGGTAGCCCAATGACAACGAGCTATAATGTTCAACACCATAAGCTGAGATTCATGGTAGGAGTTGATAATACAAGCAACGTAAACTATAGATCATTAGTAACTATAGTGGATATATAGGACCAGGCCATTGCTTACGATCATAATAGCCTAGGATAGGTCCTAGCCAGTAACCAACTTTAGGTCTCTAATATCAAGGTTAGCTATGGAACCCAAAAAAGATTCAAGAAATATTCGAGGTTTTTGAAAGCTAGGTTCCAACCACTCTCAAGCTACATTGAAGCTGTACAACCCCATCGGCCAATAGTAGCTTGAGGGCCAACATCAAACGTCTACTATTGTGATCATCTACTATTCATGTCTCTGCTACGCTATGTGTTATTATGACACATTTATATCTCATACTCCAGGATAGGAACATGTTCGCTCGGTCTCCCTATAAGGAATCTCGCCTTCCCCGATGTCAACTCCATCAAGCCACAGCATACAGTCGGATGAATCTCCATGCTATTGTCCTCCCTCGGCCTGCCTCTGCAAATCGAGAATGGCCAGCCCTGCTCGTCCGAGAGTCTTGAACGGATACTATCGAACGACGCCTCTACGCCCTTCTCGTTGTCGGCTTGTGTGAGTTCCCAGATCCGCTGCTGCCGAGCAAACGAGTGCTTCGCAGGAGAGTCCTTGACTCTTTCCTTAATGCTCGAGTATAGATGGTTCGTGTGCGCGACGAAGGGGCCCTGTGGTGACTCTACTGGGTGAATGAGGACGTTTCCCTCAGGTGTGCATTCGACGTCTCCAAACCTGCCGCTTTTGTCCGCGATCATGAAGTTGACGGCGCTAGATAGGCCGGGTTGTCCAAGGATATCGAGAGCCTCGTCAAAGGAGTGTGCAAACTGCAGGACACGGCGCATCATGATATGCACAGGGAGCTTGGCTGGGTCTTTGACGGCACTTCGAATTGCGTTCATGCATAGACCGACACCCGCTGAGTTCATACCGATCTTACCCACCAGCCCGGCCTCGGTCATGAATTGCATCGTGATGTCGGAATCAGCGGGTGAGATGCGCAAAAAGACAATGCTATCGCGGAGCTGCTCAATCCAGTCCCAATTCTGCGCGAGGAACATCTTGCCGCTCTTAGTCCGCTGACTTATACAAGTGCATCCATCAGAGTAGGTTGTAAGGAGGATCTCGCTCCGCAGGTTGAGCGTCAGAATATCCTCCAAGGACACGCCTTCACCGGCACCGTCCGCAATGCCTTTCATCTCCTCCAGGATTTCCGGATACAACTTTTCCAGCCCCGGAATATAGCAGTCTGAAGCCATTTTCCGGGCATCGACCCAGCTGATGCCCGCTCGTTCATGGAAATAAGAGGTGTATATCCTAATATTCGCACGGATTTCTGCGGACGCTTCACGGCCATGGGCGAGCCCGATTTCGTACGGCGTGCCCGAACAACGGATTGTTTTCACCACGTCTCCATTGCCCTTGCCTTGTCCATTCACTGGATTTGCTGTCATATTTGCTTGCTTATGGAAAGATCCTGGGGACTCGTGAGAACTAGAGATGACTTTCTCAGACCAAACAATAATCATTTACAAGGATTACTCCTGAGCTATAAAGCTTCATGGTCCAAGGCCGGCACAAAGCGGCGGCCAGTATTTGATGGCAATCATTGGGGCAGAAGCTGGGTCACAACCCTATGTGTTATCGCCCAATGTTCGTCTGTGGGGTTGGCTAGCCGTCTGAATCAAAGCAGTCGTAGTATTTGGAGCCAGCCTACGACCTTCAATAAGGCTATCTCTCGATCTCGAACAGGAACCTGCAAGCTATGGAGGCGCCTACTCCAGTCTAAGGAGTGGTTACTCCAACCTGTGGAGACGTTCTCCATGACACTCGGAGGTATGCGGAATAATGCAACCGCAACATCTCGATAGCGTCATAATTACGATAGGTATCTCTCGTGAGAGTTTGAGCTGGTTTTCTTGATAAGGAATATGAGGTCCGACCACGCTAATCTTTATAGATGTATGGAGTATGATGCCAGATTTGTCAGTTACAAATAGCCTCCCGCAAACGAGATTTATGTCCAGGAACAGCAAGCGACTTCTTATCATAATAAACGGTAGTGAGCCATTTTAGACAAACTTCACTAAGCAAATAATAGCCATGAGCTGCACCTCCCATCACGCTCGTTGTACTACAGCTCAGTCCAACCACCAAGTGTCATACGTGAGCGCCGAGTGCAGAGTATTTTCTAGTTTTATTTCTTCTGGCTATCTACCTCGACGATAACGGTTATATATAGTTTGAAGCACCTGTCTACTCCTCATCATCCCACTTGTGGTGGTGCTCAATCATCCCCACTGCCAGGCTATTGTGCTTCCAAATCGTCCCATCCTTCATCACGAAGTCTACCCTTCTCATTGCCTTGTAGTTCTGCCGCGGGTCGGCATTGAGAGCAATGATGTCGGCCCTCACGCCCTCTTCAAACCAACCGAACTTCATTCCGCAGAGGTCCCCACCACAGGCCTCCCAGCCGCCAACCGAGCAAGACTCCAGGACGTCCTCAAGCGGTAGACCGGCTTCGATCATGATCTCAGCCTCGCGTATACCCTGGCCGTGAGGATAGGTCCCTGTGTCACCGCCGACTGCTAGTCTGACGCCGCGCTTGTGGGTAAGCCGGAGTGCTGGGATGACAATATCGGCCATGATGTTGGCGTGGAGACGCTCGGCGATGGCAAGCGTGGGAACTAGAATCGTACCCTTCTTTTTCATAATCGCAAGGATCTCTTCATTCACGTAGTAGCCATGCTCGATTGTCAGCGCCCCGGCTTCAACCGCCATTTTCACGCCCTCGTATGTCTTCGCGTGACAAGCAACAGGTGCCTTGGCCAGCGCAGACTCACGGACAATCATATCCATCTCTTCGCGGTCAAAGACCATGACATCTGGGTTTGGCTCCGCTGGAGGCACCTTTGTGCCGCCAATGTAGGGATGTTGCTGTAAGGGGGGCCATCGCATGATGCGACGACGATAATCTGCGTAGAATTTGATGATATCTGCGCCCTGGGTAATGCGCTCGCGAACCGCACGACGTGCATCCTCAGGTCCATCAATGGCATGGCAGGCGGAGGGAAGGCAAGTACAAGGGTTCTCAGTGCGAGACTCATATGCTCCGGAGCTGGCGAGGACTTTGGTTGCAACGAAGAGACGGGGTCCTGGCATCAAGCCACGGTTGATGGCATCTCGCATGCTGGCATCGGCATTTTGCATAGATTCAGATCCGAGATCGCTGAGAAGCGTCAGCATTGTTTTCCCCTTCCAAAGACAGAAGTGCATACCGGTACGTGGTGAAGCCAGAGAGCAAAGCTGTACGACAGTGGTTCATGGCGCGGATGATTCTTTCTGTTGGCGATTCATCTCGTTTTTGGTTCAGTGACGCTCGCTCCCTTGACAGCGCATATTTAGCAACTTTCGGCTGAACTTGGTTCCATGCTATCGGACTCACGCGTATGAGTGCAGGAAGATGTGGGTGTGGGCATCTACGAATCCGGGAAGCACATATTTGCCACGAAGGTCAATGTCATGCTCTGGCACAGTATCTCCCAAGTCCTCAGTACGCTGAAAGTATTTGGTAATGCAGCCCGTGGCCGGGTCGACCGTGATAGACATGTCGTTGAGCCATCGCTTCTTTTTGGGGTCGAACAGGACCGATGTGTGGACTGTGTAAGCAGCCATCATTGCGTACGCTGCTGGTAACTAAAAGTTGATTCCTGGTAGTAGACGATATGTATGACATGAAGCGGTTTTAGTTACGACACAGGCATGTAATAGTAATTGGAAAAACTCTAGCTTCAACGTTCGACAGAGGTACGCGGCTGTCCTTAACTCGGGAATCAGCCAATCCGCTTTTCATTCGGCTGACAATCTCAAGCATTGCTAGTCCGAACTCCATCTCACAAGTGGAGTAAAGATAGCGTTGGAGTAAACTCTCGCCTAAGTTTGCCAAATCGTCTGACAAATTGGAGTCGAAGAATTTAGCGGCCTTGGCACCTCCAAACCACTTTGGAGCCTTGGTTATCGACTGAAACGGGCGCAAGGTTGTCCCGCGTATCGCCAACTGTAAGGAGCGGTCGAGGAGGAGCGATTATCGTCCATTCGATCTTTCCCGCTCGCAGTCTTCATCTCCCGGTTTCCCTGATACCCGAAAGCGCCTCTTCTATCGCTGTCGCCAGGGCAGGTGGTACAAAAATGTAAAACCTGGCCCTCTGGTCCCCTCCTGTCTTTCGTTACAATTCTACCCAATTCATCCAGTCTTACGCTTAAGTCGTGTCATCCGTAGGAATCGCTCGTCTAGAATGTTGACAGAGAACATTACTCCGGCCCATGGGCAGCAGGGTGAGAAGGCTATTCAAAAGGATGGCCCCGCAGCTGCAATTGAAGCACCCAGCATCCACGATGCCGAGCAGTTGAAGACCACCACAGGCGTCGACGAGGCCCAGCTTTTTGTCGGTGGAGAAGCCATAGAGGTCGATGAAGAGTCCAGCAAGAGAGTCCTCAAGAAGATCGACTGGCATCTGCTCCCAATCATGTGTGGCCTGTACTGCCTGCAATACATCGACAAGGTCTTGCTGAGCTTCGCGTCAGCGATGGGTATCAGCAAGGATATCAATCTCAGCCCCGATGAATACGCCTGGTATGGATTTTGAACTCTCCGGAGGAGAGCACTGCAAGCTGACTTGCGCATTTTGCAGGGCCGGATCTATCTTTTACGGCGGCTACTTGGTCTTTGCATATCCCCACAACCGTTTGCTCCAACGACTCCCAGTCGCGAAATACGTGAGTTCCAAGATACGAGTTTATGGAACGTGGATTATAGTCTAACTGTCTTTTTATTAGATGGCCACGGCCGTGATGATCTGGGGCGCTGTTCTCTGCTTCAGTGCTCTCGTGAAGAATGCCGCTGGGCTTCTGATCACTCGATTCTTCTTGGGGGCCATGGAAGCCTCAGCTACGGCCGGTATGCAATCCTTGGAGAAACTTCTAATACCCGTAAGTGAGCTGACCTGAACGTTCTTTGATTTAGGCTTTGTACTCGTCACAGCTTCGTGGTACCGTGCCGAAGAGCAGGCATTTAGGACGGCACTGTGGTTCGGCTCGAACGGCTGTAAGTTGGAAGTCAGGCTCATCTACCTCCAAGGTCTAACTCAGTCAATGCAGTCGCTCAAATCTTCGGCGGTATCATTGCTTTCGGCTGCGTCTCTGGAGACGAAAACAACCACCTCAGCATCTACACCTGGCAACTACTTTTCCTCGTCGTCGGCGCCTTTACCTTCTTGTACGGTGTCATGATGTGGTTTTGCTTTGCCGATTCGCCGATCACGGCCTCGTGGCTTACCCCGGACGAGAGGCACATAGCTGTTGAGCGACTGCGCAGCAACCAGCAAGGTATCGGATCAAGAGTATTCAAATGGTACCAAGTAAAGGAGGCTTTCAGTGACATTCGAGTATGGCGTCTGAAAATACCGGCTACAAGGAAGCAACGCTAATTGCTACCAGACCTACATCATCTTTCTCTCCACTGTGACCCAAAACATTCCTAATGGCGGTGTGACTGTCTTCTTGTGAGCCCCTACTTCCTATGATCTAGTGCAAATCAATGCTAACGCTAAGGGGATAGCACCGCGCTTATTCAGAGCTATGGTTTCAGTACTAAGGAGACGTTTCTGCTCAGCACTCCCGCGGGCCTAGTGCAGATTATCACCAACTTTGGGATTCCATGGGTGGCCCAGCGTTATCGTAACCGCATGGCTGGTGCAGTTGTCGGCATACTCATCTGTCTGTTTGGTATCTCTCTCATGGCCGGACTGGCGATGGACAACCACCCCCTCAGGGGAAAGGCTGGTCAGCTTCTCGGGTACTACCTCCTGATCGCGACGACTGCTGCCCCTATGATCCTGATCCTCAGTGTTATTTCCACAAATACTCGTATGTTTCATTCCTACGCAAAGCCCCTATCAGAAAATTAACTGACACTTCTTCAGTTGGGTCGACGAAGAAAACGACCGTCAGCGCCACATCCCTTGTTGGTTACTGCATTGGTGAGGTCCCCCGTCTCCTAGCCCAGCTGGATACAGCTACTGATGTCAATATAACAGGATTCTTGATCGGCCCTCAATGTTTCCGTGATCCGCCTTACTATTACGTTGCCAAGTACAATATCATCGGCATGTGGCTAATTTCGCTACTTTGCTACATTTCGCTTTACTTCGTGAACCGGCGCGAAAATGCAAAGCGGGACCGTGAATGGCATGAAGCTGGTTGCCCCGCTCAGCCCCTAGGGCAAGAGTTCATGGACTTGACGGACAAAGAGAACAGGTTCTTCAGATATGCGCTGTAGAAAATACAGGTCATCGCGGAGAACAAGGGTCACGTTGACTCTGACGCTGGAATATGAGCAGGTCTATTACGCCGATGATATGTGCACGAGGAATATCGTGGTAGAGCTACCTATCCTTGCGCTTCCGAATCTATTGTTATCATAGTAAGACATTTTGCGACAGTCTCTTGTCTACTGATACGTGCTATGGAACCCCCACTCCCTCCCTCTCACGAAATGGCACTACCGCAGCCTTAAGGATAAAGTGGCAAATTTTCTCCAAAAGGCTTCAAGAGATAGATTCCTTCAAAGATACCTGCCTTAAATATGGCCTACCCTATACCCAACAAAGCAGATTCTCAGGAACCGAAGTTAACACCACCTACTGATGTATGACATCTGCAAGTAACGAAGAAAACCCCTCAATATTCTCTCTTAACTGAATTACCCCCCTATCTTTTGTCACTGATTCAATTTATGTGTACTTAAAGACTTAGATACTTGTCAAAAGCTCTTTGTTCTAATGAATGGACTGTCTTGGCGTTTAAAAAAAAAAAAATACAACAAAGCTAACGACGTGCTATGGAGCATGCGCTTGAGCAGTGAGTTAAAACGCTAAACATTTCAATATTGATAATTTCAAAGAAAGAAGATAAGAAATTGCAGAGTATTTTATCCAGCTAATGTTGTGTTGACTATACTTGGGATGGCTTGGTGGTGGGTACGAATAATAGCACCCCACATTGCATTACTCGCCTCTACTGAAGAAGCGTCAGCGAATCTTCTGATTGGGACTTTGCGTAGGGCCTTATCTGGATGCCCCACTTCACATCCAGGGTGTTATCTCCATACCCCGCCTCCACCTCCAGTGGTCTATAACTCTCCACCTCCATCTTCACCTCCACCTCCACCCCCCAATCGAGCTGCAGGCATACGACACAGCTCAGTATTGCTGCAGCGTCTCAGTGTCAGCCGCGCGAACCCGATGAAACGGAACCAATGGAAACGATCTGGGGGAGAAGCACGAGCGACGCCTGCATGCCCGTACTGCTCTCGGACTTTTAGGCGGACGGAGCATCTAATACGCCACGTGCGGATACGTGAGTGTCGCCCCGCTCAGCTTTTGCACTATGCTATACTCTACTCTATCTACACTTACCTTATTCTATGAACCCCTTTGAATGGCTGACTGTATACGATGTTACTGCTCAGATACCAAGGAGAAACCTTTCCTGTGCGAGTGTGGCGCTGCATTTGCTCGTCGAGATTTGCTCACCCGCCATGGACGGGCGACGAACCACCAAGAAAGCTCCAGCTTGATGATCGATGAAGTCGCGCCGCCAGGGTCTTCCGGCCAAGATGCGCAGCAACAGCCAGAGGGACAACCCGGTGGAGTTTATGGAACTGACAGCCACCAGTCGAGCAACTTTCAGCCGCTTGCGCCTCTACCATACCAACAATTGAACCTTTCCCCCGAGTTCCTCCAGAACGGTTCGTTACCGGCTCGTGCAAGAATGACGTCCACAGGCTGATTAATATTACCAAGAGGCTGACCTCACTGCTTATGATCAGTTTCGAGAGTTTGGTAACTTTCTCGATGGTCTAGGAGGACTCTCTGCTGAGTGGATCTCATACTTCCACGAGAGAGATTTGACATACAACATTCCGAACCATCAGCCCTCTCACATATGGGACGTCGCACAGAACAGCCACAACGCCTCAAACTCTGGCACTTCCTCCGAGCCCAGACCTATCGTCGATGAAAGGCTTGAGACCCCAGTTGGCTCTTGGTTGCCATCTGCTCCCAGGGCGGGAAGAATTGTGGAGGACTTCCAACAGGACAGTATGTAAAGACAAGTCAATATTCGAAGACACCCGCAGTATTGCTAGAGTGCACATGCTCATTCAATCTCTCTAGGACACGGCAATACTGCTCCTGCTACAGGCCGCATAACTGACGAACAACACGCTCAGCTTGCTTTTGCTCTTGAAGCATTCCGAGACGTCATCGGTCCGAACTTCAAGTTACCATCGAGACACGCGCTAACCCGCTATGTGACCTCGTGCTTCGAGGGCTTTATCCGCAATCTGCCGTTCATTCATCACACATGGCGCGTCATTGAGACTGCCATGGAATTGCTTTTAGCGATATGTGCTGTTGGTGCCCGTTACTGTTTTGAATATCGCATTTCGAGGCAACTATTCAACGCTGGAAAGGCCATTCTGATGGCAAGAGTTCTACGCGAGCGGGACAAGTTTGGACCTGAGACTGCAGATTTTCTCCAGATTCATACATGCATGACTGACGACACGATGATAGATGATCAAGTATTAGTGGCTGGTTCGTCAGGGCTAGACTGGGGAGTTTGGGAACCAACTGACACTGTTCCTACTTTGATCCTCCTCACAGGCTACGCAGCCTGGGAGCAAAAAGTGTCCCTTGCGCAAGACTCACTGAGTCTGCTGCGACTTCTGGCTCAAATTCTTCGCGATCTCGGGCTCCGAGAAGACGAGGAGCCCGCCCCAGCATCAATCGGGAGACCTGCCTTGGTGGCATGGCGCGACTGGATCCGCAGCGAGTCTCACAGGAGGGCCAAACTCAGCGCCTTCGCGTTCCTTCATACGGCGACTATTGCCTATAATGTCTACCCTATCTTACGGGCTAGTGAAGTCTTTCTGAGACTCCCGTGCACCACGAAAGAGTGGAACGCCCTTCACGTATCCCAGTGGCAAGTTGCGAGGCAAGCAGTGTCCAAAGAGCAGCTATACTTGCAGGATGCTCTCCGCCTTCTGCTAACGAAAAGCAGCGCGACAACTATGTTGGATCCGTGGCCGACACCACTTGGAAATTACATTCTGCTCCATGGTTTAATACAGCGGATCTACCTTGTGAGAGATCTCTTGCTCCCCACCACCGACCAGGCGTCACTCCCAAAGGAAGAGGCCGAGACACTGGAGTCAGTCCTTCCAAACCATGCCTTGAGGCGGTCTGTAGTGCTAACTATGACTAAGGCGTGCTCTCCGCTCCTGGGCCTCAGGCTTTCAACTCGCACCCGAGAGCAGCCTAGATCAGCAAAACGACCACGGGCCCATTCCTTTCACATGCAGTGCCATGCTCGCTCTCGCTTATATCCGTATCAATCAGAACCTTGGTCCGTATCGTCAACTTGACTCGCGAGATCCTGTTCAGATCGCCAACGCCCTCAGTCGCTGCCCGCCCGCCCAACGCAATGATAGCATCATCTCGGCCTTGCTGTATGCCACACACGCCCTCAGTATCCCGGTTCGACTTGGATTGGACCGCGTGGCACGGAGTCAATCTTTCTTTTGGACTGTGCGACACTCGCTCTCGGGGTTGGAGTGCGCGGTCATCTTGAGCAAATGGCTATCTTCGCTTGCCCGCACTATGAGCTCAACGCCATTGACAGGTGAGTAGTGCTCACAGGAGCCCTTCATACAATTCTCACCTATGTTTGTTTGAGGCATTGCTGACAAAGTATCGTGAAAGATGCTGAAGGTCACATACTACAGTGGGTCAGGCGTGTCGTCGAAGAAGCATATGCATATGTGGACTTCGACGACGAGGACTTCGAGTTTCACAGAGATCCTGCCGGTCTAAGTCTGGCGGTTCTCAAAGTCTGGGCGCATTTCTTCAAGAAAAATGCCCAGTGGCCATTCATCAATATCCTCGGTGAAAGCCTGGAGAAGTACTGCGGCATGCTTCTAGAGACCAGCGTTGAGACACATTGACAGGCGTTTGTTTCACGGACGAATAACACAGCCGACTAAGAGGTGTGACCTGAGATAGGAAGGCCAAGTTGAAACATAATGACTAGAAAGAAGAGGTTAAGATCCATGGAATTGTTGCTCAGGTATATAACGCCACACTGGAGCTGGATTTCGTGTCAATAATAGTTAGAAGATCCATGAAATAAGCTTAAACATTAGGTCCATCCACAATTCTATAATGCTTAGACGAAAATGCATACGACAGAAGACGAAAAGTTCTCAACACATTTTGAAGATATCTGCATCGGGAACTATTCCAGACTGGATCAACCTGCTCAAGTCTGAGAATTTTTTTTTTGGCAAATTTGCCCAAGCATCCCCTGTGATGGAATGAGAGCAAAAGTGAGACTGATGCGATAACGACAACGCTATCTCCTTCGGTTACGAGCTCAGACATGGCCTAGCCAAATAAGCCTGGTCGTGGCTATGGATGCGATCAAAACGCCGCGTCGTCGAAAGCCAACAAGAGCAATAACCATGAGCAGCATCAGCTTCAAGAACCACGTCTTTGGTAACTAGCAACTCTAAGTTGAACCTGATATCTGGTTCCCGCTTCATGTACTTCTTAAACGCGTAAATCTCGAACCATGCACTGGCCAAATATGAAGGAGAATTTGGAACGCATACTTGAGATCGTGGATATTTTCTCCCCTGACTCGAAGAGCATTGAGATTTTATGTAATATTACTTTGAACTAGGGTCGAAGGGATGTAGAAGAGGAATGCATTTGTCTGTAAGAGTATAATGAGAATGAGAAGGTAGCTGAGTGAATGAAAATCAACGTCTAATTGGAGAAACTCATTCTATCATACACCGAATAATCTTCAAGAAAGTCCAAGATACGAAATGGTTGGTGGTGTCTATGCGCTGTTCTGAAGAACTCTAAACCTCTAGGTATCGACTGAGACTCCTCGTTTTGTGAAAATTTCGGACGAGGGCTCACGACGCGGTAGGCTCTAGCTGTCCCAATCCAGAGATATCCGGATAGGATTTGGACTGATCGCTATGGAATCTCTTGCAGAGCAAAGCAATAACCCCCGAAGTGGACACCACGGTATGCATCCGATATGTGTGCACCTAGATCTGGATAGAGGACAGTTCCTTTTTCTGTAAGCCTTCTCCAAGGCATTGCAAGGAGATTTAAGAAAGAGTTCTTGAAATTTCACAATTGGTGGAGATGAGTCGATAGCCTAACCCGTAATTGCTGGGATCTGACCATAAGGGTCAGTAAAATCTTATACTTCTCTACGGCATGATATTATCTATTCTGCAAACCATGAAGCACTTCCTGCTCTCTAGAAATTACTCCAGGCTGCGTCCACCAGGTGGCTTGGAGTTGGACCTTTTTTTTTTTCGAAATACAGTAGGGTGTCATAAGTCTGAGAACGCACCCCACACCCAGCCACCTCTGCATTCAACAGGTACAACTTCAACCAGCTAAAATATTACTAAAATATAAGTATTGTTTGAATTGAAATATGCATCCGAGAGCTCTCATTCTGCTCTTCAATATTTGGTTTACCCCGGGCCCGGTGCATAGCGGCAAGTCGTCGCGGCAATGACTCAATTAGCCTCTGAATGAGAGACTGGGGTATTGCTGCCTATGCCAACTTCAAGCATTTAATGAGCTCTTCTATATCTATTGTATTACCTTCAAGGTTGTGTATGTAAGGGAATATAGCATATAATTTGGCCTTAAGAGCCTTTTAAATATATTTAATTAGATTTAAATTGAGTGAGTGTGCAGGCTAGTTAAAATATTCAATTCTATGCTATTGAAGCTACTTAGGGGTCCCCCTAAAGTTGAAAATTCTCGCGTTATTCTGCTGAAATTGCCTTATGCTATTATATAAAGGAAGAAGCCCCTTTAATAGAGCTTTTCAATAGCTCTTAGTAGTATAGCTATGCTAAGGAGCTATTTTATCTTAAGTTATAATAATAAGGGGGGTTCTTCCTATCTTTTAAATACTTTCCTATATTATAAGAGAGATATAGGCCTTTCTATAGACTATTATATTAATTAAATCCTTAAGGAACTTCTTATAAGGCTTTCTAAAGACTTAATTGCATTTATAATCAATTTAATTTTAAATAATATATATAATAAGCAAGTAATATAAATAAGTAAGTAGCATATAAATCCCTTAATTCTTCTTTTTTTTATTTAATTAAATAATTCTTAATAATAAACTATATCTTAACTAAATAAAGAAGCTAAAGTCCTTCTTACCCTTTAAGCTCTTTAGCAAAATCTAAAGCTAAGCATCTAATGCACTATAGCTATTTATGCAGTCCTAGCAAGAACCCTTAGTCACCGCTAAAAGGGCATGCCTTCTTAAGTTAATATTATGCTTAATTTATAGAAGCTATTAGACCTAGAGAAGTAGATAATTATTAAGTATATATTAAGGGGATTTGCAATGAAGCTAGTTAGGCGAGAATGAGTAGGTAAGTATATTGAACTATTAAGACTAAAGCTTGCATTTCTCCTTAGGATCGATATGCAAGCGATTATTTAACGACCTTAGAGCGCAACCTGGATATCTTGCCAAGTAGTCATATTATCATGACTTTTAGGTTGAGAAATCATAATGTCATGACTCCTTATTTGAGGACCTTAGGGGAGAACCTTATCTCCATAAGGCCCCGGGATAAGCAATAACCTTTTAAGGTCATGACATATAGAGTAGCGATAATACTCTAGAGTCCCCTATTATAATTATCCCCCCTCCTAAGGCTGCTATCCCAGCAGATAGTGGGTAATTGGAATTAAGTGGATCCTATACTTAGGGCAGCTCCACTTTTCCCGGCCTTATGATGGCCTTCTTAGCTAGCACCCTGAGTTGAGTGAATTTAGAGTATCGATAGCTAATTGCTTTGCTATTAATAGGGATTCTTATTTTCCTTACTTAGTTTACTTCTTTATTATTATTTTCTTTTAAGTTATCTTCTTATCTATTTACTTATCTTAAATAATAACTTTCCTTATTAAGAATAATATAAATCATAAGTGAGTGGCAGATCTAAGTGAGTGGCAGGAAATTTTTAACCTTCTAATTAAAAACCTTAATAAAAATACAATTAACCATTTAATCAATTGAAATTAATTGCTATCCTCTTCATTAGAGCTCTTAATCACTATCTCACAAGTTCTCGCATTATGACCGGGCTGGCGGCAAAGCCCACAGCGCCTTTCCCTTGATTATGCCCCCCTTCCTGCCCCCCGATTTTCAGGCAATTTAGCTTCTCCCTCCGCATTAGGGACCATTTAATCAATTGCATCTCTTCCTTCTTATATAGTTATCTTCCCTTTATTCTATAGCCGGGTCCGCTTTGCCCTATGCCTCCTGCTAAGGGTTGCATTTGCCTACCGAAGGATCCAGTTCTTAGACTTCAATAGGGCCACTTAATGCATCATAGCTTCTGTCCCCTTAGCAAGAGAGCTTAGGGCCTCTAAAATAGAGGCTGGGGAGCTGCTTTGATGTCTGCTGATTTGCCTTCTTAGGTATTCTAACTGAGAGCTAGCCTCAGTTGCAGTCTTTGGCGTTGAAGAGACCTAAGGGTTGGGCAGGCTAGGCTCCTCCTTAGTAGGCATTGGAGTCTGTAACTATATATTAAGCTTTTAAATAACTGCTTTTAAGTTAAGATAAATAAGCTTAGCTCCTTTAAAACCTCTCTTAATATTTTTCTTTATAAGGGAGACTTAAAAGGTAGTATAAAATGCTAGGAAGAACTTAGTCTTTGAGATATAGGTTATAAAGCTTTTAATTAAATGCTCTATCTACTTACTATATGCCTTCTTAAGTAGCTTAAAGCACTTAATATTAAGAGGCTAAAGTAAGTATAATAAATAAGGCAATATATAGAGTATAATAATCTTATATTCCTTGCAATAAAGGTTAAATTTAATTAAATAATAGCTCTTATGCCTATTAAGGATTAAAAGATAATAAAGACTATTTAATTAAGCCTTTAT